>JAEQBH010004307.1:0-161027 GCA_016808115.1 Tetrastigma voinierianum | reverse complement strand
GATCTATTCACAATATCGGGACATGATGGGAAATTGCTGTATGAGCACATCATACGTGGAATCGACACAGCTGTCAGGTAGTCGGGATCGAGTGATGTGAACTGCATATGACCGAGTTTCATGGATCAATGCAGAGTTGACGATCGATCGATCAAGATGGTGGAGATATGATGACGGAAGGCTTTCAAAAGCGAGATTCATGCTCTAACACATAAGGCATCGCAATATTGTCAAGCTTTATGGCTTGGGCCATTTGCCAAGAACTCATTTTTGATTTATGAGTTTATGGGAAAAGGGTAGCTTTGAGAAAAACATTCTAAGCAACATGAAGAAGATAAAAACTTGATTGACGTGGAGGCTAAACATTGTGAAAGGGGTGGCTAAAGCTTTATCTTATGCACCATGATTGCTCACCTCCGCACTATCATCGAGACATAACCAAAGAACAATGTTCGTTAGATTCGTAATATGAAGCCCATACCGACGGCGACGACCAGGCTTATAAAGCCGACTCATCTAATCGACTACATTCGCAGGAACTTTGGGTTATACCGCTCCGTGCACTACTCTTCTTAATTAGTGCGCTAGTTATAATCGTTATAATTTCTAGCAAGAGCAGCAGCATGATGTATTCTTCTTAATTTGCGTAACTTGCTTTGCACGACGGGCGGATAATAAAACAGATGTTTATAGCTTCGGGTTGTAAATGGAGGTAATTATGGAAGGCATCCCGTCAACTCATCTCATCATCAGCACAAGATCCTCCTCATCCTCATCCTCATTACTGATCACGACCATCGACCGCTGAATGATGTTATGGACAGTCGCTCACTTTTCTGATGAAGTAAGGAAATAAAGTATGGTCAGAAGCAGTTATAACATTAGCATGCTTATGTGTCAATCCCCAACTTCTACTAACTATGCAACAGCATTGACGAGCACTCTCAACGCAAGGGCCACCACTCATCGAAACCGGCTTCCATGATTACATTGGGTGAATTGTTTCGGGTCATGGAGGCAAAACTAGCAAACGGTCCTCACTTCCATGTGTATTTTTTTATCATCCGTAATCATTGATTTTATCGAGACAAAATCTCTTTTTCCTCGTCTCACTTTATAATTAACCCATAAATTGGTCGTGATGTACCTACTCGACTTTGCCTCTCCTCGCTTCGAGGCTTGATCATCTCTCGATCCGCCTGCTTTTGGAGAGATCTGATACCTCTCTCTAGGTGCTGGAAATGAAGTGGGTCGTCTCTGCATCTACATGTCCTATAAAGGAAACCATAATCGTATACTCATAATGCATTGTGCTTTTATTTTGTCATAGTTTTTTTTTCCTTCCATTTTTCAAACATTAGGTTTTAATTTGTTTGTTTCTGCTTTATCATGTTCTATGGTGATAGCTCGATCAGGAATTCATCCAAAGATACTCGTGCATGGTCGCTTTGCCATTCTTTGAAGAGAGATTGATCCTTCAACATTTGATGTCCTTTTCGTGGGACACAAAGATAGTTTTTTTTCCTTGTTGAATATTGTAATGTTATTTGTTTTTATAACTTAGTAACTCGAATTGAGAAATGGAAGTTTAGACAATATCATTATTGTTTTGATATTGTAATCCTAGGTATGGTCATTTTTCGCAATTTTTTTTATTTTTTTAAACAATGGAATGAATTGTTCTTGAACGGTCTACTCGTAAAAATGACCAAAACAACGAGTTACAAAGCATATAAAGATTTTGACTAGGAAACAAATTCGGCAGAATCTCATCTCAGATCTTCTTATCAATATCCTCAATTCTTTTTCCTTATTGGTCATGGAGGCGAAATCTACCGAATTGGCCCTCACTCCAAGTGTATTTTTGTTTTATCATCCGTAATGATTGATTTTATTAAGACGAAAAATCTCTTTCTTTGTCTCGCCTTGTAATTGACTCATAAATTGGTCAGGATGCAAACTACGACTATGTCACTACTTCGAGGCTTGATCATCTTCAACTGGCCTGCTAAGAGATCGGCACCATTTGGTGACACAATATGTTCTTAACGGTCATTTCATTCAAGATTCGCATGTCTATCTTGTCAATGAACTTTTGTCAATCTCTAAACATTTTGAATTTTCATCTTCAATTTTCCTTTTGGTTATCTACTCTACTTTCATATAAAATTGCCTCTTTCTTTTAGATGTGCTTCCACTTACCGCATCAATGTGTTGCATTTCCCGTGTTTTCACTGATCATGCCGCATCCCTTCCATATTTCTAGAGAAGGCCTAGCCATTTATTTAATTAAAATTTATGCGACATTTGTCGCGTAAATTAAGCTAAAATATTTTAATTTTGTCTCTTTGGACCACATTCAAAGGGCCGCTGACACTTGCAACAAAGGCTATCTACAAGTTGCTTGTCTCGATTATGTGAAAGTGAGCAAAGTTTCGTTAAGATATGTTATGACGAACAAGACATTCTTCGCCCATGGATAAAATCGAGGTGAGTTGCTTTTTTGTTTCTAGATGTATGTTTCATTCTCCTCTTTTAGAGACTAGTAATAGTTTCCTTCTAATTTCCTCCTCATTGTCCGAACTGATTCAGAAGCTAATCTAAATGCATTCGCTTTCCCCGATTGGTCAGTATGGGACTTAGATTCGGGTCTTTAATCTTTTATTTTCCGGTTCTAATTTTTGTCAATGTTATCTTTAAAGTTTCAATGAGTACCATTCCATGGAAAATTGACTTGGAACAATAACGCATCACCGGTATCGAGTCGCTTTCTGATTTCATCCTTCTCTTGTACTTCCTCAAGGCCTCAATGGTCCATGTATCCCAGATTAGCTTAGATTCGTTTAATTAAATTTGCGCTTGCTCTAATGTTCTATCTCGTGTCTCTTATTCAAAATTAATAATTAAACATCCATCACCTCATTCTTAAACTTAAATCTTTTCTACTATAGACACTTTTACCTCGAATCATAGATTCTGTACTCCGAAAAAGAATTTCACTTTAGATCTTCATCAGGAATTTGTTCTTCACTTCTATGAGATTAATCAGTTTTATTCCTCTCAACATAGGACGTTTTAAGTAACACACAAATAGCAAGAATTAGCTCCATAAGATTTAATTGACTATACTCTATATTGATCTTTGGTGCTCCACTACAACATTATGTTATTGTTCTGACTATAGTTTCAAACATGTTACATAACACCAATCTAATAAAATATAAAACTTGCTCTGAAAAAAAAAAAAATAAGTAATATATGTGTGTATTTCTATATATGCCAAAATATCGGCTACCTATAATCCTAACTGCTGCAGATCGTTGGACATTTACAAATAATTAACTTTAGATGTGTTACTTAATTTTATTATCTCATTTCATGCTCTCAGAACTATAATTAAATCCATCTTCTCGCAGCTATTGATTTCCCATCGACATTAGAAGTAAATGGTATACGATTTTGGTGTTAAATTAGCCATACGCCCTTGAGCCGCTATGTTTATGGTCGATATCACGGGTGTTCGAGTACTTTACACCGGAGACTATTCGCGAAGAAGATCATTATCTTCAGGTCAGCGAGAGATCCCAGCTTCTCCCTCAGATTTAACTCGAGAAAATGGCAAACCATTAGGAGGTCAGCCGAAAGACCCTTGGCCTGCGGAATCTCGTCACGGCCTTCCGTAAAGAAAGCCGCCTACTTGGTCGTGATAACGGCACTCATGATCTCCATGTCTTCGCAGCTATCATCCACAAAATATCTCCCAGAGGATTACTATCGGGCTACAATGGTGCCTCGTATTGAAGCATAGGTCGAAGCAGATATTTGAGAGTGTGGAGTCATTGCCGATGAAGAATCCGAGGGTCCAAATTTTCGTGTCCATGAACTGCTGATGTTGAAGTGGCGGAGTCAGAAGCATATTTCATTGCAATCGAGATCAGATCCTATTAGCGACATGGTTCTCGCCTGGCGACACGCATCCTCCTCATCCTCATCCTCTCATTACCAGCATCGTTGGACTATTGGTTGTTAAATGACGTTATGGGACAAGCGCCCTCACTTCGTGGATGAAGTGGGTGAGCCGAACGTAGTGGTTGCAGTTGAAGATAGCATTAGCATGTTTATGTGTCAATCCCAAATCTCTACTAACTATGCAAATAGATTGACAGAGCACTTTCACGTAAGGCCACCACTGACAAACCATTTTCCATGATTACATTGGGTGAATTGCTTGGTCATGGAGGCAAAACTAGCTGATGGTCCTCACTTCTCCATGTGTATTTTTGTTTTATCATCCAGAATGATTGATTTTATTTAGACGAAAAATCTTTTTCTTTGTCTCTCAATTTATAATCGATCGGTTCGCTGCCGAGGAAGTGAAAAGGAGAGAAATCGAATATTGATGACTGAATCGACTGGGTTTTATGGGATGTGTTGTTATAGCAATAGAAAGTATTCTAATTGGTTACCAAATGTAAAAATGCATATTTGAAGTTTACCAAGCAGGAAATTTTGCTTTAAATCAGGTTTGATTGCCGAGAAAGAGGGACAAATGGAGAGAAATCGATAGTCAAGATGTAAGGTCATTTTTGAAGATTTATGTGCTTATATTCAGATCGTTGAGGAGTAAATCGTTTGTTTAGCATTTTGAGGACTTATCTTTTCGCAGCAATATATATGTGTGTGTATATATATATATATATATATATATTAGCAAATTTCTCGGGAAATTTTCTTTATGTTTATGTTTGGTCGCTAAGGAAGTCTGGGGAAAAGGAGGAAACTTGACATTTTGAATCTCAAGGACATTGGGTACATGCAGAAGACTGTCTGCATAGTATTTCAAAAGTACCTTTCCTTGACTGCAAAATATTTGCAGTATCTAGAAAGTAACCTAAATGAAAGACAAATGTGATGTGCTTCGTTTTTCAAAGCAAGCATTGTTAGTAGAGATGTGTAATTTTGCTGGAGAATTCACTTTAAATTTGTTTTGGGTGGTTAAAGAAGAGGGAAAGGGACAGAATTGAAATTTGAATTTAGGCATGTTCACTGCTATATACTAGTAGGCCCTTTAAGAGCAATGGGATTGTTTGTATAGTATTTTGGAAAGACTCTTCTTAGTCTTGAGTTAATAAAGATAATTGAGCAATTGTCTCAAAATAATTTGGTGTGCTGACAAGGAGAATGAGTTGAATGATGATGATGATGATTGGGAATATGAAGAAGGGCCCACATAAATTATCTGGCAAGGGAATGAGATAATTGTCAAGAAGAAAAGGGTCAGGATTTCAAAGAAAGATGCAGATCAACATAGCACACGTGAGGTAGTCCTAAGATCCGCTCTATATGTATGGTTGTTGCCTAGATTTACTTTATGGGGTGTGTGCCTCGTAGTTGTGGAAGAATTTGGAATTCCAAACTCTAATGTTTTCTTCATAGATACCAATAGACTCCACATCAAATCTTCTTCCTCCTCAATCGAAGCATTTTGTCGATCGCAATGCACGCACTCATCCCAAGGGGCACTTGCAGAGGTGTCGAACAAACCCTAAACTTTGAACTCGAACGCTGATTCCCTATTCATTCTATTTTTCTATTATTGGTTATTTTTAGGGTCGATGGATCCCCTTGTACTTCAAGGCTTGCATAGGTATTTGTAATTTTTCACGAAGAAGATTGTTAGGTTCCACTAAATCAGCTTATGTGGCGGTGATAAAACTCACTGTCCTTTCTACTTCAAAACTGGAGTTTGTTGGTATGGGCAAGAATGCAAAAGACTTCTGCCGGCTCTGAGCCGTGAGAAGACGCTATCGTATCAAGCTCACCTTCTCCTAGGTGTCTCTAATCAGATCAGGACCAATGATGGAGCTCTCTTCCACCTCGGTCCAATATAACGATGATCTACATGGCCTCCCATACCATGCCTCATATGGTGCCATTCGTACACTCGCCCGATAATCGGTTGTCGTAGGCGACCACCATGGGCAATTAACTTCACCCTTATGATCCAGGACACATGTTCGCAACATGCCCTCTAACACCCGTATGTAATCCATACACACATAACCCTACACAACCCTTGCTTGGTGTGTAAACGCTAACCTCTCCAAGGTCCCAATCACTGACAATCTAATGGACCATCGACCTAGTCCATGTCATGAATGACATCCATATACCGAGCCCCCCACTAGCCAACAACACCTAATGCAATTTCCAAAGGGGTATCCAAATCTCGAGTCACTCCCGACTCCTATCCCTTAACTCTAAGTCTACGTGATAACCATGTCCGTGTGTTTTCATCTCGAGCAACACAACTCTTCGGCTTACACTTCGAGCCTCTTACATTTTCTGATTCAAACTATGAGTCTTCACTGGACGTAAATTCCAAGGACAACCTAACCCACACTCACTAAAAAGCTGTGAATGACCATACTGCGGCACCCACATTCGACTCGACATGATGTTACGCTGGTCAGGCGGCACGCAAACGCACACTCCATATCGCGACACCCACCCCGTGCAAACCGGTCCACTTTTATGATTAGAATATGAGATTTCTCACTCATAATTCCGACCTATTGAGGTCACTCTCTGTCTCTACATCCTAGGGAAGAACATCTATTCCCGGGTTTCTAAAGGCCTCTAACCTCTGCTTCCTCCAGAATCCACGTCGTACGAGTATGACAACCCTGGCTAAGGTATTTCCACCATCGAACAACCCTATGGTTGTCAACTCATCCATGTCAAGCCTGACATCAACCACCAATAGGTCTACCACCCTAAGGTCCACCACGTCTACCGCGCAACTCCGAACTCCGTCCCGACTTCACCCACACCGCCCCTCCGCCCATTCAGACTCGAAGTGCTTCAGATAGCACTTCGAATCGAACCGGTTCCTCTAATCTGCATCTAGGGTGTGGAGGAATGAATTTCAGATACTCTCCCCGTCTCTACTTGGCTAACTGACCGCTCTTTCCCAAAGTCTTGGGATCCCCCGTCTCTAGGGCAATCCCACACTCATGCTCAACCCGCCCTGGGCCCCGAACTAGTGTGAGCCAGAGGTCTTCCGCTCTTCCCGAACTAGGAGAACGCCGATCCTCCCTCTGCTACCAACACCCGTATCCCGAGTGTTCCATCTCGATTTCCTCTCTATGGTCAGGTCGTCCCACCATGGAGTCCATCCCATAGGTGAAACTTATAATCCCGCTCGAATGGACAACTTCGCCCATTCTCGACCTCCCGTAATACCCAAATTAATCCCAAGGAACTACGTATCTCAAATATTGACATTCGGTCTCTCCTAACTCATCACTGCCTCAACCTTCTCTAGGTTGACTAACACTCCTGATGCTAACACCACGTGTCCCACAATCTCACCTCGCAGCCAAACTCGCACTTACTAACCACAGACAAATTTGATGGTCTCTTAACAGCTGTAAAACAATCCTCAAGTGATACTCATGCTCCCACTCTGAAGGGGAGTAGATCAAGATGTCATCCACATAGATTACGACAAACCGATCTAGATAAGGTTGGATCACCCTATGCATGAGGTCTATGAATGCCGCTGGCGCATTCATCAATCTAAAGGGCATCACCGTAAACTCAAGCTGCCCATAACGCGTCCTAACGCTGTCTTGTGGATATCTGGTTTCCTAACCTCCTCGCTGATGGTAACCAGTGCGAAGGTCTATCTTGAAGTAAACTCGCGCTCCTCTCAACTGGTCAAATAATTCATCAATCCTCGGTAATGGGTACCGATTCTGGATCATAACACTGTTCAACTGCCTATAGTCAATGCACAATCGAAGGGTCTTGCCCCTCTTCTTCGCAACTAGAACCGATGCGCCCCATGGTGAAGTGCTCGGTCTAATAAACCCCTTGTCCAATATCTCTTGTAACTAGACTTTGAGTTCCTACGACTCAACTGGTTCCATCCTATGCGGAGTCATAGAGATGGGTGAATTACCAGGGTGTAACTCGATACCGGTCTATTAATTCTATGGAGTGTACTCATGTAGCTCGTCTGGAAAAACATCCACATACTCGCACACTACTCGAGGTAGATCTAAGTCTAGTCTCACCTCGTCCTCTAGGGTAAAGCTCGCTAGCCAACCTGCCAATTGTCCTTGACGCCTGGACTCATATACTGTTTGGGGGCAAAATATCATGCTTGTCCCCCCTGAAATACCACTGAGTAATTGCCTTGTGGCGCATCCTCCCGCGCTCACAATCGAGCACCCACTCGTAAGCTATCAACCAATCCATCCTCAGGATGACCTCGAATTTTGACATGTCCATAATTCTCAAGTCCATTGTGAGTAGAGTCCCCGAGATCTCCAACTCGCAACCTCGACATATCATCCTTATTCTCGCCCTAATCCCTAGGGGAGACTCACATACAACGACTCCTTTAAGGTCTCTAGAGGTCCTTACCCATTTCCACCATATTTGGGCCTCATTCTTTAGCTAGAACGCAGCTAGTCTAATCCAGGTCGCGTCAGAGGTAATCTCCATGGCCTCTAACACCTTCTCGATCTACATAACCAATGGTCTGTCATCATCCGGTCTCCTCCCCCTGTGTATGTCGGAGGATGATACGTCCTAAACCTCTGGAGGTTACTAGGACTTCCTGTTTCACCGCTATACTCAACTTGTGCAATACACCTCTACACACCCACTCAGCCTACAAAGGCCCGCCGATCACGTCTGAGGCTCACAACTGGCCCAAGTGGTGCCCGACTGCGGCCCCGTGGACGCCCCTCTATGTCCTCGTCCCTCTTACTAGCCATTTTTACACACCAACATGGCAACAAGAATCGCTTAGGTTTTCATTTCGCCTAACTAGCACGATACGATTACTAATAGACTTGACAACCATGAACTGACCCGTTCATTTCCTAAGTGGCGCTAAATTTCCAACCACTCAATTCATTTATCTCAATAAGGTTCTAGGCTCTTGTTCATTTCATGATCCAAATCCCTAAGGTCATAACCCATAACCTTAGTATTTACCCTTTTTCCTATACGCATTTCACCATGCATATAATTTCCTACGCAACTACCACGCAATCACGATTTCAAATGGTAATTAGTTCACTACGTTGTCTCTAAGGCATGAACACAAATTTCGAGACACTAATCATACACTTAACTCAGTGTATACGTAATCAATTTCGCGTTTAAAATATTGTTTTCGACGAAATTTTATTTCCAAAAATTTTATTTTTGAAAATTTTATTTTTCGAAAATCTTATCAAAATTTATTTGATTTTATTTGATTTTTAATTAAATTTAATAAAAAAAAAAATTTTCGAAAATTTATTTTACAATGAACAGTGTTCATTTAGTGACTCGGGAAAAATACCGAGCCTGAACCTGGTCCAAAATTGAGTCGAATCGAGCTGTGCACAAGGCACCAAAACCGGCCCAACCGGGCCCACCGGTCAAGACAGCACGCCCACGCCACGCGCCCGCGCGCCACGCCTGGGGCCGCGCCCACGCCTGGGGGCCCCGCACGCCACGCCCGCTCATAAGGCCACGCTTGGCTGGGCAATACTGCAAGGCTGCCACATTTCACACATTCATACAAGGCTTCCTACGCCCGTCTTTCGCCCTAAATACTTAGCTGTCACTGGCCTACCACATTTAGCCTAATTGGTCTCCAAATTTCAATTTACGAGTTTTCTGTCAGAATACAATTTTGTATTGCGACACGCTTTTCCTCTCCTCGCGTACCCCACCACAATACAATTTCTATTGTAATACACCTCCTTCCAAAGAATGTATTGCAATACACTGCTTCCTCCAAGCCTTTAAGTTTCAATACAATTTCAAATTTCTCCATTCTCTTCTTTCTCGCAATACAAAACTCGGGACGTTGGGAACACAAAAAAATTTCACTATATAATCGGGCAAGAGTCTAAAAACGATTTCCAAAAATATTTTTTCTTTATAAATGTTTTTATTTATTTATTTCCAGAAATTGGAAAAATCTCTAAAAATCACTAAAATCATTTTTTTTTTCATCATTTTTTTTTTCATTTTCTTGGACACTCAAATAAATTCATAAAAATTTATTTAACCCCTCAAGCTTCAATTTTATACCATATAAACCTAGAAAATTATTTTCATCATAACCAAATAAATTTATAAAATTTATTTTCTTTTCCATTTTTTCACTCGAAAATTTTTTTCCACTCAAATAAATTTATAAAATTTATTTTCTTTCCATTTTCTTCAATTTTACCACTTGTAAAATCTTAGAAAATTATTATTTTCTTCAACTCTCATCAAATAAATCTAAGTGGGTTTATTTTATTTAATTTTCTTCAGCTTACACTCAAACCTTAAAAATTAAATTTCTTTCATCTTCTAAAAACCAAATAAATTTATAAAATTTATTTCATTTCTTCTTGTCTTAAGCACACTCAGAAAAAAAAAAAAAAACTCCAAAATTTTCCACACTTCATCCTATGCTATCAACCAAGCATATAACTCATAAAATCTCAATCACATAACACCTAACAATTCATGTTATGCACAACCAAGCATGCAAGCACACTTCACAAAAATCCAATCACACAAAACACATCAACACACGTGCACGTAGTGTCCTAGTTTTGTCCCGTGATTTTCCTAGGTAATCCCATACCTAAACTCAACATCAAACCACACCTAGTGGTGATGTTTTTACATTTCCATGGCCTAAGCCCAAGCCTCCATCTCTAGGCTTCCATATACCTATACTCTACATCAAACCACTTGGTGGTGATGGCTACCCAAACCCGAGCTCCCTAGGTATTCGTATACCTAAGCTCTGATACCAAGTTGTGACGCCTCAAAACCCGGGTCCGTTGACTAATTCAATAACCTTGCGGAATACAAGTGGAGGCTTCGCTACCCGACGCCACTTTGCACCCGCGTAGTCTCCTTTGTACTAGGAGCTCTACCTGTAACAAGACTCAGATATACCGTCCCAAACAAATTCAATATATGCACATATATCCAATACGCCACTGGGCTCCATAAATTAGTGACTCAATATCCATGTCAACTATGAATCCAACTATATACTCAATAGTTACAAGAGTTAATATGTTTTTACTCTTATACAATACATACATTAAAATTAGAGAATTCTAATACATGTATACATCAAAGCCACAACCCATTTCTTCTCAATATAACTCAGACATCCGTCTCTCGCACGCCTCACACTGTGAAAAGGGGATCCCCACGACTAAGAGCTAAAGCTCAAGAGGAGAATCGCCCGCGGCTACTCACCACCTATGCAAAGCAATGTTCCAAATTAAACACACATTCAAGCAAATGCATGATCCTACTTGAATGTCTACTTGACTAACTCAGATCCCGAGTCCTCACCGACTCTCTCTCACACTCGCCTAAGCCTCGTATGAGAATATTAGTTTTAATAACGGGCAACCCTCCTACGTAATATATCACCGGGCCATCCGACGATTGATATATATTACTGCTTCAGGACTACCGATGAATGTATATCAATCGGGCCTCGGTCAGCTTGATACATTATTTAGTCGCGGGATCACCCTCCGATGAATATCACTGGGCCGCCCGAACATTGATATTTTGGTTGTGGACTACCCTCCGATCGGCCAATATTTTACTACCCTCCGAACCATTTCCTCTAGACTTATACCATGCACTAACTCCTATAGTCCTATGATGTCTCAGTGCATATGGAATGCATGTATGCTAATTCCAACACAGTCTAATCACATGCAAATATATATAACATGAATATATTGACATAAAACTTTAAATCACACAACATGTTATGTATTTACCCATTCAACATCAAAATTAGCTCACTTGGGCTAATATACAAACACAAGCAATTCGACCAAATTACTTAATCAAGCATATTTTCCCAAAAAAATACATTTTCTAAGGTCAATATCTCCTAGGAACAAGAAACCCTAGGTTTGTTCTGCTCCAACACTCAAATAAAACATCGGTTCATATTAAGAACCCGCATTTCACGGCCACTTCCGGCCTCAAATCCAATCAACACATGATTAACACCCAAAACAACCCATGTTACCCCATTTTCACATGGAGTGCCACCTGGCCGGCCCATCTGGCTTCACAAAATTTACACCCGTCCCAAGTTTCGATCGATCAATCCGCCCTCACTCGCCTCATTCAACCTAAACACAGAAACATTTAAACTGAGAAACTCAAGTAGGAGAAAATCCTACCTCAAGGAGTTTGAAGAAACTCCGATCCTCGAGTCCACGCGTAGCCCCGTCCCGCCAGCGTAAACATTCTTCTGGTCTCTGAAATCCCGCCAACTACTGATTCATTGCCATTCTGCAGAGAAGCACTCTCTCTAAAAGCTCAAACCCAAAGCTCACCGCAGATCAAAATGGAATCTACGTTTACCTTGTCTTTAAGAAGACACATGTCACTATTTGCTATTAATTTGGCTTTGTTTTAGACTAAACTAAATTCTATAATGCCCATTGCGTCCATCTTTACCGGCATTGATATTCTAAGACTACTACTATCCATTTTCATTATTTCAATTATACCACTTTATGGCACATGATACCGTGTTATATGTGACTTCGTCGCATAGAAAATCATTTCACAAGACCAAAAACACAATGCCTCGAAAACGTGTGCCGAACAATCAAGTTCAAAATTACGTAAATTTTACGTACTAACTAGATTTCGAGACGATTCCAACGGTAAGAACGCATTTCATCATCCATGATCAGAGAATTACTTGATTTTAAACCAATTACAATGTTGTAATCGAAATTACGATTTTGCCCTTATTTCAGAAATTGAAATTTCTGGTCTTACAATGATTCTAAATCAGTCAATTGCTACTTCTTTTTTTTTTTTCAAAATCCTCCAAGAAATCCCTCAGCCACCTCTAAGGTGTAGCAGTCAAACAATTTGTAATTTTTACAACTCCAAAATTTTAAGAGTTTAATTTAGCCCTTTTTCAGTAAAAATCGAATAATCTTCCAAAATTCCACAAAACACACTCTCGCTCATGTTCAAAACTCGGAACGATTGTCTAGGAAAATTATTGATATTATTATTATTATTTTTTCATTTTGACCATTCTGCTTATAATTTAACCTAGGGGTTTTATTTTCGACCCTGTTCGACATTTTCCCTATATGCTATTTACCAAGCATACAATTTCACACAATTCAAACACACATCACAACACCATCAAAATGCACAATGGATTTGATGATCTAACTCTGCTTTCTGATCGAGCCCTAGGTATTCGTATACCTATGTTCTGATACCAAGCTGTGACGCCCCAAATCCTGTCCCGCTGACCATTATCAACCTACGTAAACTGCAAGGCCTCACATCATGAGACTAAGATGAGTAAAATGGCCACGTAGGGCCCATTCTCCATACTCATCAAAATATATATTTTATACCAAAAAGAATTTAATCGCAAATTGTTTTGATTACAATTTATCCAAAACTCGGGTCTCTTGCCCGTAATCTACAAAAATACAAGATAAGGCCATACTAGGCTATTTCTTCACTATGCCTCTGATGCGTCCCATCCCTGTGTGTCTCAGACTAAATAGTTTTTCCTCAACAGCGAGCAATTCTCGCAGTGAAATTTTCCTACTGGGTTACTTCCCCACCTAAGTGCTCATGTAATGGCACTCGAATGATTCAAGTAAAATCCTACAACACATGCTAATATATCAATCGTGTATATATTAACAAAATTCACTTACTAACCATATGTTATTTATTCATAATAATAACATAAAATTAGCTCATGAGCTAATATACAAACTGCAATTCATCTTGAATCGCCTACAAAATCAATCAAAGATGTTATTCACTCATGGCAATAATGCAACATCACACACTACACAACATCCGTGGATTGCCCAAAACCACTCTAGGGATTTCTTCACTCGGTCCAAATCTTTGAACCGAAACACGGCCATCCAGGCCTTAGCAAATCCTCATCCATTAAAATGACCCTTAGCCAAAGAATAAAACAAGTAGGAGAAGATCCCTACCTCTCGAAGTTGTCGAAACTCCACACAACCTGTCCACGAGTAGCTCTTGGTGCAACGTAGACCAACTTCTCCTCTTCTCCGACGAGAACCGATACCGAATGAGAAATCTAGAGAGCATGTAGACACTCTCTTCTAAAACCTTCTCTTTTCTTTTTCCCTCCCTTTTTCCTTCTCCCAAATCCGTTTGGGAGAGCTTGGGTCAAGAGGACTTGTCCTCTCATGCCACATGTCAAGCTATCATTGGTTGACTTGGATTTCCTTATCCACTTATCCCTCTACTTTGGGATTTTCCACGGCATCATGCCATGTGTTCACCTACGGCCCACGCTTGAGCTCATGTTTCGAAGAACTGCGACATGACACGTGACACTCTTGAGCCACTCAAATGTGCCAAGTGTCCGCACTCACCTCGCTTGCCTCTCGAACGTAAATTCCGACCGGCTCCTAATTCGACGAAATTTGACGGTTGCTAGATTTCGCGAGACGATTTAATCTGGGTGAAGTCCGTTTGTCATCCGAGATCTAGAAAATTCGATATTCAACCGAACACGCTTTATCATTCCATAGGAAATCTTAGACTTTCTGGTTTCATTAATTACCATGCACCCACACACCCGACTTGACGCGATGTGACCGTGCATATGAATACATGATGCCACGTATTTTCCTTCATGTTACATGTATATATGAGTGCTACATGAAACATTTACATACCATGGATAATTATAATTTACATCAATGTGCAATCCATGTTAATACATCAAACAGCATATACTAACATGTGATACTTTTCTGCACAAAGATATTATTCATGGGCACAACACACAACAAGGTCACACCAGATCTTTCCAACAAAATTCACGGTCCCTTCACAAACATGAACCAGTTTGGTTCCAAACATCCACACATCATGAAACACAACACAAAACTTGGAAACTTTTAGTTTCCAGTTCAAACCCCAACTCACAACAGTCTTGGACTGTGTGAAACCGGTCATAGAAATCATCTACCATTCAGTCCCAAGTTTTGGAACTAAATAATATGGCCTCTCATGGCCTCCCATAGACAGCCCATACCATTATAAGGCCTCAGTTTAAAATAACCGAAAGAGGAAAATTCCTCTACCTTATGGAGTTTGTCGAAACTCCAAGTTTTTGGTGTCCACACATTGATCGCAATAAGGCAGCCAACTTAGCCTTGGATCACAAACTTCGACCATCAAAAGCCGGAAATCCTCAATTTCTTTCTCCTTTCTCCTCCTTTCTTTCCATGAACTGCTTTTTGTTTGTTCCTCCTTCTTTTCCTTTTCTTTGCTTTTCTTTTCTCCCTCTTGGATTTGCATTGACCGACTGGGCCAAGGAGGAAACATCCTCCCCCTTTCCTCATACCACTTATGTGGTCCATGTTTTTCCTCCTTGTTTCCTTATTTCTTTATTTCCTTTATTGCATCATCTTTCATTTAAGTGCACATTTAAGTGCACCACATGGATCTTGCCATGTGTCACTCTTTTGAGGTGCCATGTGGCATCCCCTAAACCATGCCATGTGTCATCCGACATTTTATGCCTCGAAAAACGTGAAATTCCGACTGTCTCGGAATCCAACGAAATTCGACGTGGTAGCTAGTTTGATGAGCTTAAAAGTCATCTATTTTTAATCCATTTTTCTGCTTAATTTTCATAGCAAAAGAGACAATTATTTTGCAGAAATATGAAGAAACTCACGCATTGCTATTAGCGTGTATCGGAAGAGCAAGGTGCCAAAGAGGAAAATGCGTAAATAAAGAGGAATTAAAGTGCACTAATTGGCAAGAGCGTAAATGAAAAGAATCGATCGAGCTGATGCGCTTGGGGTGTGTACAATCAGATTCTGTGTCGGCTATCAAGAGAATTGAAGGAATTCATGCAGTCGCGACACAAGCATCGTGATAAGCAAACAAGCGGTAATCAGAGCTAAGAGAACGACGCCGCAATAAAGATCGCGAGGTTCGCGACAAGAGCCGATGTCGGATTAGATAAGAGGCCGCGATAAATGTATGCACTCTTGAAGCTATGAGAGGCTTCGACCGATGAAGCCGCTGAATTGCCGGCGTCGCGACGTAAGATCGTCGCGACACCAAAGGCAAATACGAGGTCTTCAAGCACATAAGCCGATGTCGCGATTGCGAGATCGGCGTCGCTGGCATCGTAGAACCATCGATGAAGGCCAAAGGGAAATGAACTCGCACACGCATAAGAGGCCGGGTTACGACATCAAAAGCTATCATGAAAATCGCGAAGTCGGAAGCCGATGTCGCGACATAAGATCGAAGTCACGGCATAGACTCCGCCTTCGCTTGAAGGTTGAAGTTTCATAAAGTAAGGTCTCGATAAGATATCGATGTCGTGACATCGAACGACTAGATCAAAGCCGCAGAGTCATAGCAATGTCGACATCAATCACGATGTCGCTGGCATCAGAGCGACCAAATAGCTTACGCTTTCTTTAGATGATGTCGCGACGCAGAGATCGATGTCGCGGGATCCGCGACATCGCTTGAAGATCGCAGATGATTTGAGCCGAGGTCGCGACAAGATACTTGACGGCCGCGACATCGGGAGAGAAAACACCTGTCCCGCTTAAGACATGAGAAGATGTCGCGACAAGATGGTGATGTCGCGACAATTCAAGAATGACAACCAAGGCTACATAGAGTACACCAAGGTCGCGACGTGGGACGAGGTCGCGACCTCGATGATGTCACGACAAGTGTCGGGTCACGATCAACAAAGGACTGGGCCTGGATCCTAAAATCCACAAGAAGTTACATCGGGATTAGGGCCCACCAGAACCCTGAGAAATACGCAGCCTATCCAAATTTCATTCAAGTAGCTCGCGGCCACGACGAGGTCCGATAGCTGAAAGCTCATTTTCTTTATGTTTCTTTTCTTTTCTTTTATCTTTTCTTATTTTCCGTCATTTTGAGCTGCATTACGCCTCGTATTTTTATTTTCTGATTTTTCCGAACTGATGTTATCAGTTTGAGCCGAAGCCGAAATGCAGATTTCAATTTCTTTTCTAAATTACTATCTAGCCATTTAGTTCGCATAAATTCTGAATTCGATTGTTTCGGGGCTTTCAAATTGCATATTCTATGATCGTGAGGAAATGTCAGATCGTGTAATTCAAAAGAATCGAGAATCCAAATCTTCCATTAAGTGAAAGTTATAGTCGAATTTATCTTTCCCGTAGTCAAGTTTCCAAACGCTTGTTAACTCTAACAAAAGAATTTACCGTTTTGGGTTTATTTCTCTGGGATCTGAATATTAGTTTAAGGTCTGCTAAGATTTCAAGGCCAATGCTTCTTATTTCCAAGAGAAACTTCAGTGACACAGAAGACATTCCCAGAGTAATGTGCATTTCCTTTGAAGCGTATACTAACCTCGCTATTAGGATCTTTTGAGCTTTGTAAGTTCACTAGATAAATCCTCTTCTCACTTGAAATCAAGAACGAGTCAAAGAGTTATCTATTTAAACAAGAAGGAGTTCACCAATTCAGATAATGAGACCAACTCGTTAGCCGTGATCTAATCAAGGAAAGGTTGATCTATTCTAATTTCGACGAGGAGCAATCTGGAAGTTGTATATCCTTGCTTGACCAATAACTTGGGAGCTAAGGTCTACAAATTCATAAATCGTGGATGTAAGACGCAGTTAAAAAATACCTTTATTAATGTTCTTTTAAAAGTAGTTATCTAATTCCCTCGTATTCGAGGAGTGATCAGTCACAAATTAGATAATGAAATGTGGAGTGTGGAGAGATCCAGCTGCACTACATTGCCTTGGACAGATTTTGAAACTTGAGATATTCAAGAAATTCAATCAGAATTTGCTACAGGAATTGATAGTTCACTATAACCGTTTTATTTGATGTGTCTTTGATGATAACTATTCAGTATTCATTTCTTTATAGAAATTCATTATTCTTTATTCATTATCTTTCGGGCTTGTTGGTTAGTTCAGCTTATTTCTTTGTTCTTAAATCTTTCCAAAGATCTCGAATGTTGGACCCTATTATCAATTCTTGCCGTCCAAATAGTACTTAATCCCGAGTAGTCGTGGCAGTTGATTTAAATTCTCGAGATCCCCGTGGGATCGATATCCGGACTTAAATCCATTTTATTACTTGTCGACTGCACTTGCGCACTGCGTATCAAAAAACTAAACTTAAAATGACTCTACCTCAGAGATTTTCTGCTTATATATTATAATTTTAACAAGTTTATGGCAAGGTCAGCTCGGGATTAATTAGTCCCGATGCAGCAAATCTTGTGATACACGCCTTGGTCTCTCAATGCTTTATGGCAGCAATTTCCATGGGATTAGTTCATAGTCCTTTTGCAATGGTCATAAATTTGTATATGTGCTTGGCCAATCAACAAGTTTCATGGCACAGATTAATTAATAGTCCTCGATGCGTATTGTAAATCTTGTATACACGTCTTTTGGTCTCTAATAAGTTTTATGGCAAGGTTTCCGGATTAGTCTATAGTCCCTTTGGTAATAGTGTCATAAATTTGTATACGTGTTTTGGTCAATCACCATGAGACGATTTAACCCGAGAATTCAAGCCACATCCGATATCTAGAAAAATTCCGATTTTCTGACCGAAATTACTATTTTACCCTTTCTCATAAAAATTTGAATTTTCCAGGTTTCACAGCCTTCTCATTATTCTCAAGAATGGGTTGTGTTAATTTACATTTATCTTCGAGCAAAGGTTTTAGTCGTGGTATGTAGCACCATATGCTCTTAATGATCATTTCATTCAAGATCTTGCATGTCTGTCTTGTTAATGAACTTTAATAATCTTGAAACTTTTAGAACTTTCATCTTTAGTTTTCCTTTTGGTTATCTACTCTACTTTCATAAATCGCTCTAGTTTTAGATGTGCTCTCCACTTTACTATATTGTAATGTGTTGCATTTCCTGTGCATCTTTCTCTGGGATCATGCCAGATCCCTTCCGCATTTCGAGAAGGTTGGCTATTTATTTAATTTTAAATTGATGCACATTGCCTATAAATTTAGCTAAAATATTTTAATTTGTTCATTAGACCACATCCAAAGGGCTAGTTTTATGACACACACAAAGGCTATCTACAAGTCATTTGTCTCGAGTATGTAAAAGGAGAAAATGTTTCATTTTGAAGATATGTTATATGATGAACAAGACATTCTTCGCCATGGATAAAATTGAGGTGAGTTGATTTTGCTCAGAGATGTATGTTTTATTCTCCTTAGACTAGTAATAGTTTCTAATTATCTTTCATCATCTCGAACTAATTTTGAAGCTAATCTAAATGCATCCGTTTCCGATTGGTTGTAAGGGACTTAGATTCGGGTTTTTTAATCTTTTTATTTTCGCCCTAAATTTTTGCTAATGTTATCTTTGTGTTTCAAATTATACTTTATTCCATGGAAAATTTGATTTGGAACAAATAACAAGATCACCATACCGGTATTTGCTTTGATTCTTAATCTCTCTTGTAATTTCCTTTTCATGCCAAATGGTCCATGTATCACGTGACATTTAGATCCATTTCTATTTAAATTTGCAGTTTGCTCTAATGCTCATCTCTGATTTCATTTAAATTAATAATGCAGTAAACATCTACTACCTCATTCCTTAAGCTTATATCTTTCTAGCATAGACATTCTACCCGAATCATAGATTCTACCCTCGGTGCAAGTATTACTGCTTTAGATCTTCATCCGTGAATGAGATAGAGGCTCAAACAGTAAGCTTATCACCCAGCTTTGTCGACCACATCCAAAGGGCGAGCTTTATGACACATGCAACAAAGGCTATCTACAAGTTGCTTTGTCCTAGCATGTGAAAGTGAGAAAATGTTTCAAATTAAGATATGTTATATGATGAACAAGAGACATTCTTCGCCTCCATGGATAAAATTGAGGTGAGTTGATTTTTGTTTGTAGATGTATGTTTCATTCTCCTTGAGACTAGCAGCCGTTTCCTCTAATTATCTTTCATTGTCCGAACTAATTTTGAAGCTAATCTAAATGCACTGCTTCCACGATTGGTTGTAAGGACTTAGATTTGGGTTTTTAATCTTTTTATTTTCTCTCCGGTTCTAAATTTGGTTAATGTTATCTTTAAAGTTTCAATGAGTACTTATTCCATGGAAAATCGATTTGAAAATCGGGGCCGAACAAAGATCACTATATCGAGCCATTTTGATTTCTAATCCTCTTACTTTGAATAGTCTAATGGTCCATGTATCACATTGGCTAGATCTGATATTATTTAATTGTACTTTGCCTTTAATGTCATCTGGTTTTTATTGAAATTAATATCATATAAACATCTACTACCTCATTCTTAAGCTTATATCTTTCTAGCATAGACATTCTACCGACCATAGATCAATTTCGAAAGTGCAAGTATTATTGTTTTAGATCTTCATCTGTGGAATGAGATAGGGAGGCTCAAACAGGTTTATCACCCAATTTATTAATTCAACACTGTAAATTATTCCTCTAAAGAACTCACTACTGGCTGAGATGTATTTCAACTCTGAGAAAATGGAAACCATTGGGAGGCTACGAAAAGACTTCAAGTTCCGTGAAACTGTCACGTTTACCGGGTAAAGAAAGCGCCTACTTATCGATATCAGCACTTTGATGATATCCATGTCTTCTTCACTGACCACTAAACAAATATCTCCAGAGACATTTATTATACACCGGTGCCTGTGTATTAGCCTATAGGTCGGGCGTATATTCAGAGTGTGGAGTCATTGCCGATGAAGAACTGGGAGGGTTTAGCCAGGTCCATGAGTCCACGACAAAGGAAGGTGAGTCAAAGAAGCATATTTCTACCAGACTGAGATCGATCCATATGGCACGGTTTCGACTCACAGGTTCGGGTTTTAAAACATCTACGTGAGATCCCAAGGTAGCGTAGCTGAACTGCATGAGGCTACAAAAACTAAGAAGAAACACTACAGTTAAAAGGTTTATCCTATGCACTTCTTGTTTCTCTCATTTGGGAGGAATGGGAAACCTGGTGATAAGCGTAGATGGTGGCGATCTTGATGTTGCATGAATTGTTTTGAGCGAAACGAAAGCCTTAAGGAAAGGTGAGAGTAGCATTCCACGGATCCAAATGTTAGAAGCCAATCCTCTATCCATGTCTAGCTCCTTCCTCAGTTTTCTACATTTCACTTCTTCCGATTAATTCTAATTTCGAGGCTGGAAGTCCTATATCAACTAATATTTTTAATAAGGTACTATTGCTTAGTTTAGAAAATATTCAACATTGATTTCTTTTCTCAGACCTTATATATAACACTCAAGATTTTCCTCTTCCGATTTTTTGCTTAATGAGCCTACAAATGCATTATATTGTTGAATGTAGTTATCTCCCCGAAATTATGATTATCTGTCTGATAACCCAATGTTTTATTAGTAGCTATGTGGAACAATATTGTCGTCTCTCTGGTCAGGTTTTATCACGAGATGTTAGCGCTAGATCCGGGAAGCATGATATATTCTTCTTTAAGATGAGATTTGAGCCTTGATTAATTTTCTCAGAACTCAATTTTTGGTAATAATGCTTTTAGAGCATGGAAACCAGGCATGGATAATTGTGACCACCCATAGATAAATAAAACCACTCTCAATGTTGTTGCTCGCCTCTATCTAGTGGTTTATGTGTTTGTTTTCTTTCTATGGAAAATTTAGTATTTGTTACTTCAGATTCAAAATTTTTGTATAAAAAAATAATTGTTATTTTCTTTTCATGAAAATATTAATTCATGATATATTATGCAAAAGGTTGATTAATTTAAGAAAATAATAAACTATATTAATTAAATAAGTATATTTGCATGTTGTTGTGTTCTATTCAGATACCATGCAAAGATCTATTAGTATTGATGGGTTTCATAATCATTTACTCCAAGATTCCATTTTTATGTTCAAGTTTAGAGCTTGTGATGATTTAAATTATGCAGAGATATCATATCTTTTCGTGGGATCACCTGATGGATGAGTTGATTCATCATAAATTAATGTCTTAATTTAAATATTTATATATAATAATATAATTTAAGGCCTCGAGGCTTGGTCTCAGCTTAGTAATGGTATATAAGGAATTGTATGTCAGCATTTTGTAAGAATAGAGTGATCGAGATGTCGTTTCAGTCCTGTAAGAATGAAATAGTACAACGTTGTAATATAACATGGAAAAACATGGAGGAAAAAGAAAGAATGTATAAAATAATGTATTTTTAGATTATTTTTTGATTTATTTTTAATTTACTTGTTTCACTTGCTTTAAAGAATGATTATATAGATATGAGAAATAATTAAATTAAAACATTACATATGCACAAAATTTTATTTTTAACATATTTTTAAGAATAAAGGGGAGATATGTGTACAAATGCCGACTTTTTGATTTCAGATATTAACTTTTCGTTCCAAAAGTATATCATGATGTTTACTTTTGTAGCTCAACCATACCCCTGTCGTTACTTAATTACATTGATGTTCCAAACTATAGCACTGTAACTCATGAGTTGATCTCTCGATCAATGAATCAACCCACCCACCAGACTATATATAAACTTCCATTGTAGGGATTGCCGCTCTTCCCCAAAAAAAAAAAGAAAAGACCCTTACTGGGTGGCTTTAAGGTAGCTTAAGAACTTTTTCAACCGTCTTCCCAGATAAAACTTTAATAGAGTGCTGTTTAAACACACATCATAGATAGGCTATGTCTAATGAGTTTGGAAATAAGCCTCTTACATGTCTTTATGACCACCTCAGCCACGAATCTCCTTAATCTCCGCTCCGTTTGTGGTCGTGGATCTGGCAACATCAAGTTTGCATCTGTTATCTTAGCTGGTTTCCATGAGATTAAATATGTATGCTTTTGCAAATAGTCATGCAATGCTTGGTTCTTATCATGCTGGGCAAAATATCTCGTGTCCCCACACCTTTATCTCAAATTCTTCTATCAAGTGATTCTCAAACTCGAATTTCCTTAAAATTGTAAACTACAACAATTATATCAGTCTCATATAGACAATGGGAATGTTCATTTTTTTAAGAATGTGTACGAAATATAGTGTGCGCCTCCTCGCTTCTAAAAGCCATATTTCTTTAATGACTTAGTAAATGGCTTAAACTAAGCCTCAGGGACCATAAATGATTTTCTTTAGTTTGCACACACTCTTCTTTGGTTGATTTAGTCGAAAATCCATATACACTTCCTTCACTAACTTCCTGAAGAAAAGGAATTTGGTATCTAATAGAATAAGTTCCTAAATAAAACACAGTAGAGAGATAAAAGGATTGTAATTTCGAATTCATCTTAGCTTCATTGGAGCAAAATTGATAACCATTATTGAAAAATTCGAAGCTTTTCAGCTACTAATCTCATCTTGCATCTCTCAATGAGTCATTGGTTTTATATGTGGATCTGAAAACCCATTTGCATCCCAGCTGCTTCTTTCCACTAGGCAAATCAGCCCACTTCCTATCTTTCACTCTTGTATGGAGTGCCCTCATTTCACAAACACAATGTTTCCATATTTAGATTTTGTTTTGTACTACTTTAAGGCTGATTTTATTATTATTATTATTTTATGACAAAGCAAATGTAAAGGCCAATACGACTAAGAGGAGACAAAGTGAGGTTAGGATATTTAGCGCTATTCTAACATCAGTTCTCATTGGCAATGTATATCCAAGTCAGATTTATTAAGGAATTTGATTTGAGATGAAGGATTGAAAATAATACTTTCTTTGAGATGGAAATTGACAATTAGGAAAAGGTAGATGATTAGGAAAATAGGCAAATATATCTCAGAGGTTGTTAAAAAGATATGGATAAAACCTTGAATGAACTAATATTAGTTGAAACTAAATTAGAGTTAGCATGAGTCAAGCATTAAAGTAGATCACTATTTGAGCCAAACTTAGATTGTTTCAATGACTAGAATACACTAGAATTAGAATCATAAAAGATCATTTGGAATCCTAATAAACTTCAAATTTCTTAGAGAAACTTATAAATAAAGTTAATCACATAATCAAAACTAATTGATATTAATAGTACTAGTTTTTTTTTTTTTGAATTATTGCATATGTTTACACTCAATGATGTAGAGACTTGTAGAAGCAAAGCAGAGGAGTTAGTATAAGCCCTAAAATTGTAAATAAAAATTTCCTATGTCCAACAGCCATGATTGAAACTTGTAACTAAGGATGCCCCCTTGAGCAAAGCTTTTAACCATTACACTAAAGCTAATGCTTGTATTTTCAAATCATATAGCTAGTAACCACCAAATTCTTTTATAAAAATCTACATAAACCTCTTTCATCTGGGTATCCAAGGTCTTTTTTTCATGTTTAAAATAACATTTACAAGAGGAAATGGGTTAAAATAATATGATTAAAAGAGAGGGAAGAATAACCAAGCCTTCAGCAAAATTGAAGTCATTCCAGTCTGCCACTATATACCTTGCAGACTAAGGTTTTCGCTCTTTTGTTGCTTTTTCTCTTTTTTCTAATTTAATTTTTTCTCAAACTTTATTCCCTTGTTCCTCTCTTTACATCATACAAAATAGAATCCCTTAACTCACCTATTTGAGTATAAGCAAACCATCTTTGTTGTCCTTCATCATAGGATTTATCACATTCTCCCCTTCTTCTTCTCGAGACAATGAAGGAGTTTATAGAATTCCAAATAACTTCATTCCATTTTGTTACCAACATCATTCTATGAGTTATAGGCTCAATTTGTATCATTGATGATTATTTATAGTAGAGTAAATTTGACCAGTTAGATACAAATGATGTCAAATCTTTTAACTTTGAATTCTCCTCAAAGAGTCATTCGACAAAAAACGGAAGGTTCTCAAAAGATTTAACACCTACCGTGATATATTTTTTTCGATTGAGGTGAAAACATCAAACCTTAAGTGAGCCTGGAGAATAATCAAAGAAACATACGCATAAGAGCTCTTAGATACAATTTGGACTCCCTTTACTTCAGACATGAACATAAGCAACATACCCAAATATTTTTAGTAGAGAAGATCCAAAGGGAATCAGCCTTCTTCAAAGATATCGATTGACTTTTATATCTAGAATCTTTTAAGGCTACTCGATCAAATGTGTGGTCATATAATGTTTGCATGGTTCAAAATGGACTTTTGATGTTTTTTTTGCAATAGTAGAGCTCTTCCTGCTTCTAAAAGATGTTAATTCTTTCTTTGGCCACCCCATTTTGCAAGGTCCGTTATTGCACAAAGAAAAATATATGTTGCCATTTTCAAGAATATAAGTTAGTAAAATTGAATTGGAATACTCTTTTCCATTATCAACTCCAAAACTTGTATTTTGTTTGAAAATGAGTTGCAATCATTTTATGAAAATTTTTGGATGGAGGGTAGTTTGATTTTTTGTCTAGCAAGTAAATCCATGTGGTGCGCAGCAATCATGGATAAACTCACAAATCATTTGTACCAAGATAAGATAGATTGGGCCCCAACATCACTATGAATGATGTTTAGAAGTCATTTATCGTATCAGAAGTTTTGGAACATTGAAAAAACCTACATAGCGCACCTATATCAGAATTCATATTCAGTTGTAATGTGAAGTTCGAGAAGCATTTATAGAGTTTTTAAGTGAAAAGATTGTAATTAGATCAAGACTACCTTGGGCTTAATGGAACTTTGTATTTGATTCAATCGATGAGTTTCAAATAATTATTCAATTTGATGAATCACGAACGCAAATACAGATGCAAGGCATGCATTTTATGCACGCTATTTTTAAACCGATGACTACTTCAATAATAGTAGACTTTTGATGCTTTATTTCACAGTTTCTTCGCTTTATAGAAAATCCAGGGATTGCAACGCTTTCAATGTTAATGAGAGCATCTTGTCGCTACCGACTGCTCATCATGTATCCTCTAAATGTTACTCGCTTTCTTTCATGTCTAGTTTTCTTCCCGATGAAAAAGGTGTCTCAGAGTAATGTGACAAAGGAAATTATATCTCAATACATTGTTTCACAAATGTGTCTCGGTAACATAGAAGGTCTCGTGTCTGGTCCGAGTAAATCCATGCAGGCTAGATTTACACTTTAAAGTTTGGGGTCCCACTGTATATACATAAATTGACGAACTCTAACAAGATGGAGAAAAGCAAGAAATAGCGCTGATTCAAAGCCAAAAGGTCAGCTACATTTGGGCACAAGATGCTTTGATGAAGCTAGACCGCATTTCATGGATAATTCTCATCTCAGTCCCATCGGTGATCATGCTTCCAAGCACATCAAGATGATCCAAAGAATTACATGTGTATAGGTACAAAATACATGTAATTTTGAAGATCAATTACTTACTCATATTACCTATTCGAGATGGAAAAACAAAAAAGGACTAAGATTCTCGATGGTTTCTACTCTCAGATTGTATTTGGCCAATTGATCCAGATATGTGAGGGATTCCCAAAGCTTGTTTAGGATGCTGAGGCACAGTGTTAGGACTACGCTTATGTGCAATCCTTGTTAATTCCGTGAGTTCGGTATCCACTAAATTAATTTCAATCAGGTTTATGTTAGTTGACTTTATACTAGTAAAATGGCTTTTCTATCACCCCTTGCTTAATCTTGCTCAGGGAAAGAATTTGAAATAGATAAGAGCATACATGCCGCTTATGAAAGCTATAAGATCTACGCAACACTTCATTTACATAGAGAACCAAGATTTTCTCGATCTCGCAGCACACGCCATCATACAAAAATGCAGGTAAGCCAAGTGGATAGATTGTTTGGCTCTTGTCATCATCCCGCACTTACCGTCTGGTCGCGTAGCTTGCCGCACTATCGAGACATTGCACTACCAAATTTAAAACTCGAGTAAAAAACATGAAGGTGATTTTATCATCTTGATATTTATTTCAAAATGTTATCTATTTTACCATTTGAAGTCCCTAAAGAATAATTCAAGTATCTGTCTACTTGTTAATATAACTCATGTTAGCTTGATATGCATTGTGGGCTTCAATTTTTGGGTCAAATTGGCATCTAAACAAGATATTAGAGCTTTGGTTATGAAATCAATTTTGTCTCACCTAAGCTTTGTATGTTCATTCCCCAATCATATATCTATGTTTGTCAGATCTATCTCTATCTTCATACGCAGATATAAATGCATTTGAGATGGGTTATAGCCTCTCATATGCATCATGGGGTCATTTATTTGTAATTCATGGTCCGACATCCGTCTCCCACGTGTGGGTATGATCCTAAATTTTAGAAGTTATTAGGGCCTGTACAAATGGACAACCTAAGATAAGCTGATGAAATTTCTTCTCACATTGTTTCGAGTAGAGATACATGAAAATCTTATCTACAAGATAATATTGAATGCATGGAACACAGCTAAAGGCGTACCTTGCGTACTTCCCTTTTAATTTCCTTTTCGAACACTTTTACTCTTGAAATTTCTAATCATATATATTAACATTCATATAATTTCCTTTACCTTTTTATATTGAATGTTTCTTTAAAATGTTAGGAATGTTAATTTTTTTAATTCAATTTAGATTGAATAATTTTTATAAAATAATGTGCATTTGAGGTCACATTCACTTCACTCTGCGCCTCGTTTCTCAGGCTTAGCGCCTAAGCCCCAGAGGCCATACTCGGGTGCCTCGCACCTTTAAACTATGTGTACAAGATTTATTTGAGCTGGTTTTTTTTTTTTCCATGCAATCTGGATTTTGGGTTGCTATTTTCTATTTTACCACTGACATTTTGCACATGTAAATAATATTTCCTTCTCTCTTTTTCTTTCTTGCTTCTTCTATTTTGATTACAATAATACCTAGGGTGTATTCTTACACTCTCTCTGAAGTCAATAGATGCTTATTCAAAATTTCCTTCAAATCTTTTGTTTCTAATTCATGCTTTTAAAGAGGTTATTCTCTTCTATGTTTTCTAATTCTACATTCTATTTGTGTGAGCAGGTGTAGATAATTTAATTCCTATGACGCCTAAAATTTGTAGCAAAATCTGCATATGAAATATTTCAGGCCTATATAAGATGTCATAAAATGGCAGTCTCAAGTAAAGGTCGCTGCAAGAAAATTTTTGGCAGGTTAAACAAACATCCTTTTTCTGTATTGTGAAGTATCTTCTACTCAGCATTTCAGGATGTGTTGATATTTTTCAAATTGGCATGACTTTGCTTTGTTTTTCATTTCCATTTTGGTGGATCTGCTACCTATGTGCATTATTAGCATTTTACTTAGTCCGTAAGTTAGAAAGTTATCTAAGGGTGGGGTTTCATCCAAGCCTCTAACTCCCAACAGAACAAGGAAAAACATCCTTTTATTTTATATATTTTTTTTATACAAACTTCACATAATCTTAAACTTGCTTACTCCTTCTGAGTAAAATCTTCATCAAGAGGGATCGAGATGAACCCACTATGAATGTTGAAAAGTTTTAAGGAATAAGTTAGTCCTGTCATTTAATTCATAAAAATATGCAAATACGGAATTCAAAATCAGAAGATAAAAGGTAAAGGTTTCATGGCTTAGGGAATACAGATAATTTTTCCAAGAGGTCAGAAAGTGGTGAGGTTTAGATAAAATTGTCTGTGGAATGGAAGATTCATAAAGAGGAAAATGTTAAGAAAGAATGTAGCACGTATAAGATGGAAGTTAAGAAAATTATTCACTATCTTCGCAAGGCTACAAAAATAAGAACTGAAGTGAATCGAAATCGCGGATGATTTATATGGTAAGATAGTACGAGCGTTTCACACTCCATTATGAGTCCCAACGCGGTTACCGCTGATTTGTGGGCTTATAACCACTTGGGCTCCTCTCCCTGACAACTAGCTTTTAAGGGTGAGCCTCTACTCAAGTGGTCAGAATAAAGGGTATTGGGAGTGGTTCATTCCTCGGGATGACCCCGGGCCTCGAAATCGGTGGAGGGCTGCCACTGTGGGTCTCGCGGTCACTATAGTGTCAGGAGCTATTACCCGTGGGGTCTCGCTGGTCACCAACTCCGCCGTGGACGGTTTTAAAGAGGGATGGATTGTTATGACCCATTATGAGTCCCACACATCGTTAAGTTACGGGCTTGGCCTTACGGGTTTATAACCACTGGGTTCCTCCTTGATAAATAAATTTTTGAAGAGGAAACATTCATAAGGGCAATAGAAAGATGCGTAGGGAAGATGAGCGCAGACACTCATTCAATCTGCATTAGAAGTGCATATCATAGAATTTTTTTAGTTTAGGCTTGGGAGTTATAGACATAAGGAGATAGGAAGTCTAAAATCAGAAAGATGAGAATATAAAGGTCAGAGAATATGGGATTTTTCTTTCAGAAAGGTATAGGACTAATTTGTCAACAAGACCCCAATCATAAAGACAAGGATGAAAAGTACCAACAGATGCAGAAAGAAGTTCAATATAAAGCTCCACAAATTATCATGATGTTAAGCTTTATGTTGGTGTTTATGGAACTTTGAGTGAGTGGATTTTAAGCAAACTTTATGTAATGTGGTATCAAAGTTTGTACTTGAGTGTTTCCTAAGGAAATATACCTATGCGGTTTATTTTGATAATTAAAGAGAAATTTGAACGATAAGCAGCGATTTATAGTGCTTATTGACATTGAGGATGCATGCAAGGGATTTCTAAGGAATTAATGTACTAAGTTGAAGAAGAAAGAGAGGTTGGAGCAATATGTGATCAAAGTCACAGATAATGAGTCTGTAAGAAGTATGACAAATGTTGAGGACGTACAAAATGAACCTCGACTATTGGATTCCTACTTTTGTATTACTGATCATCACGAAGTTACTGGTATATTCAAGGAGATGCATCACGCCTAGAAATGGGACATGTTGTTTTGTTGATGTTATTAAAGGAGTTAACTCTAAGTTATAACTATCGATAGATACTTCAAAGGTTTGTGCTTCAAGTAAAGCATGACACTCGTGAAATTTTATCGCGTAAAATACGTAGTGATGGCTCTCAAGTATCACGATTAATTAATTATCCATAATGAGTGAAGATCATGAGGATTTCTAATTCATATAAGACATAATGAATGAACCGTAGAAGCAAATTTGAAGAATTTTTGTATCACAAAGCCTTTCATACTACATGGAAAATTTGATCGACGAGTCGTAATCGCTATGCCTTATGGTACATAATGTCGATCTAAGGAAACAACGTGTTTGAAAATAAGTTTATCCGAACAAAGATGTAACAAGTGGGAATACAAGAAAAGATGGAACCGTAAATGAGTTTATCATCAAGAGAATATAGGTGATCTTAAGTTGGTTCAATCCATAAGCTAATAAGGTCCGTGAAAACAAATCGAATGTTGATTTCATTCATATTCATGTGTCACAACAAAGAGCCAAGGATCTTTGGTAAAATTCGCAACAAGCAACATGAGTGAGAATGATCAAGCGCTATCTATGGTTGAATTATAGTGAAGGACTCTAACTTTCGTGTTTTGAACATCAAGCCGTAAATATTCAAATATTGTTTTCATTTTATGATTGTTAAAGGATGAGGATGGAATCTTTAATATATACGTGATGAATCTTTAACGTATTCATTAAGGTAGGGAATTTCTATTAGTTTAAATCAAAGTTGAATTAGGATTTATAGTTTGAGTCAAATTAGCTTAGTAGTTGGAATCAAATTAAGATTTAGTAGTTAGGAAACCAAATTAGAATTGTAGTCAATAGGTCATTAGAGTCCTAATATACTTCAATTTTCTTGTAGATGTGATCCTATAAATAAGGCCACGTAAAAATTTTAATCGGGTTAATAATATTTTGGTTTTCTTTTGCAACATTGCAATTCTCAATGATAGACTCAAATGATTTTCTTATCTATTTTTTCCTCATCGATGAGACCCTAGAAAGCGCTTGTGGACTATATGGCTTCTTATCACTTCTCTTCATATATTTTTCTATATTTTTCAATATTATCTCTAGCTCACTCACTCAAATTTTTAAACGAAACACTTATTTGATCCTTAAAGCTATCAAATTTGAATGACTAGTAGGACAAACACGAGTACATGTACCAAATTATTGGGCAGGTTATTAATAAAGGTGCCTTGCCGAAGTACGCATCACCCATTGTGTGATTATTCGAACTTTTACTCGCCCTGGAAGTGTGAAAGTTCATCCATTAAAGTCCTCTTCAAACATGCAATTTTTCCTTGAGAACTGCAGATTGGTATGGCATTTTCCTCCGATGTTAATAAGCACTTATTACATGTATTCTCCATCCAAAAAAACATTTCATCACGGGTTGAATATCTAATGGTGGCCACCAATTTGAATCAGATATCATTGTGGTTGAAGTATAATGCTTCATATTTCATACTTAATCATAAATTAAAGGAAAAAAAAAAAGGATTGAGCGGAAATTAACGACGGTTCAACCTATAATTCTTGTTGCTAGTAATTTGTTGTTCTATGTAATATTGGCCTTCTACATATTTGTTCGGGGCTAGGTTTGGCTTTAAGTAAGAAGCAAAAGAAAATATTAAGGTCAATAAATTATTTTTGTAAGCTACTTCTAAGCTCACTTTAATTAATTTAATTCTTATACATAATGATTAAATAGTTTATAAGGTATAATTGAAGGATTAATTTTCATCATTTTGATTTTCTATAGTATTTTTCAGATAAAGCCAAACATGAGAAAATTATTCGTAATTGCAAAGTAGTAGTGCTCATTCAATACTATGTTCTATCTTTGGATTTACACTGAGCTAGCCTTTCATAGACTTTATTTTTCCCATCTTCGGGTTAAGTTTAGATCATATTTTCATGCTTTTGAGTAATAACATGAAAAAAGGAATTTGGTTTCACCGATGGGCGCATTTATCATGTAGACATAATGTGGACTCGAGAATCATTTGTTCCATTATAGTTGCAAATCCGATGTTATATATGTTCCATTATAGATCATTTTTTTTTTTTTTTTGGTTTCATATATAAGATATATACTAAGAACACAAAGAGATGATGGTGGCATTTGATGCAAGATCAATCCAGTGAACAAAGATGGAAAAGTAACCATTGCCCGATCACGAATGCTTCCAGATTTAAGTGGAAGTTCTCGATCATCAACTAATCTTCATGATGCTCTAACCACATGACTATCTCATCAAAACCTTCAAAATTGAGTAATGGTTTACCATGAAAGTCCGCACGAGGAACAAAAATGGCGAAAGAGATCAGAGCTGAGGTGAAATGCAGAGCAAGATGATAATACCACTGCAACAAACAGCTAGAATTGAATTCGTAATGTAGAAGAAGACACTCGTTTTATGTAATTATCGGGCATGTATGTATGTTAATTTGTTTGTTTGTATGGAAAATAAGTTCCAAGTAGAAAACATTTTCTGATGATGGTACAATGTTAATATCAAGTTTCCATGATATTAAATAAACACCTCTTTGGGCAAATGGGAAAGCTTGAGAAATTTCTCACTTTCATTTTCTTTAATGTTTAAGAAAGTATTGCATGATGTTGATAAGTTGTCAATTTTATGCCTTTAAAAAAGTTAAATGAAGTGAAGAATTTTTTGGTATCGCTACACTTATATACTAAATTAGCAATCTTAATAAACACACATAATAATTTTTTTAAAATTCCTAAAACCTTAAAATTTACATTTTATTTATTCAAATATGTAATTTTTATTTTTCTCAATTCACTTTCCCTTTTGGAATCATCATACATTAAAAATATTAAGATTTTAACACTAGCCCATCATATCTAACTCAAATGGTAAACCGTTCAACATTTAAATAGGTAAGGCATGAGGGAGAGGTGTCCCGAGCTTGAATTCCAAAAGATGGGACAATGATTGCATTGTAATTAATGTGGCTTAGGTTATAAAAAAAAAATTAACACCATTTTTTTTTTTTTAGAGTCTACTTTATACACTATTTTCTACTATATTCATTGCTTCATGATATTTTTATTCTTATAAATTTTAAGGCGTTAAGAAAAAGAATCACAAAAGGAAAAAAGTGAAGGAAAAATACATTCAAAATTGTTAAATTATTCTATTTGTAACTCAAAAATGTATTTAATGATAATTATATTTAAATATACAAAAATTTAAGACAGATTGACCGCATAGCGCATTTCCATTGTCGTTTTGTTTTATTTTATTTTTTTTAAAATTAAAAATAATTTTTTTCGTGACTTCTGAAATTAGGGTTTTTAGCTCACTTTCTTCCTCTCCTCGCGTCACCAAATCACCGTACACCTAAGCCTCTAACCCTCTCGGCTTTTTACGTATTTTCTTTCTTTTAGTCCGGCTTTTGTTTTTTCTTTCCCCTCTCTTGGTTCCGACACACTCAGGTGAATATGGGCTTGAAAATCTCTGTGTAATTGCATCCATACTACGATCTTTATAGTTTGTGCGGGTTTCCTCATAGCTCTCACTTTCTTCCTTCCTCAGATGTAAGGTTGTCAGGTTTTGATTAGTGAGAAGTGCTTTTTATTTATAAGAGAGGAAATTTGTACAGAAATTGAATCTTATGCTTTATGTTGTTTTTCTAAAGGGAATAGAGTTGGAGCTTGAAGATTTAAATTTTTGGTTCTTGAACCTCCTCTCGTAAAACAAAACTTCTGGCTGATTTTGAATTTTGAGCTTCAATTGGGAGCTAGGTCATTTCGAGTGAAGATTTTCTCACGGAAATGTAAATTTCAACCTGTACAGAGTCATTTTGCTGAAAGTCAAAAATTTATTTTTCCTGTGCTTAGATAATCACCAAAATAATCGAGTTGCCATGACAAAATGTTCATTGAATGTATTTGTTTCGGGTATTATTTTATGATGAAGCAGATTATTTTTTAAATCTTTTTTTTTAGGTGTTAATTGAACGGGTCGGAGCATTGTTCGGTTGAAGAATGGCTTCAACAGGGCCACCACAATCTTTGAAAAGATCAGATACCTCGTTAATAAGAGAAGGAGACCAACTGATTATTATCCCTCTAGGAGCTGGAAATGAAGTGGGCCGCCTCGTGTCTACATGTCCTATAAGGGAAAAACCATATTGGTATACCATAATGCATTGTGCTTTTATTTTGGTTAGTTTACTTCCATTTTTCAACATTTGGTTTTTAATTTGTTTGTTTCGTTTGTTCATGTCTCTATGGTGATAGTTTGACTGTGGAATTCTTCCAGCATACTCAGGCATGGCTGCTTTGCCATACTTTGATGAGATTGATCCTTCAACCATTGATGTTCTTTTGGTGACACAGTATGTTCTTTTTCCTTGTTGAATATTGTAATGCTATTTGTTTTTATAACTTAGTAATCTGCTGAATTGAGAAATGAAGTTAGAGAATATCATTATTGTTTTTGATATTGTAATCATGGTATAGTCATTTTTCTCGTAATTTTTGTTTCAAACAATGGAATGAATCCTTCAATGGTCTTACCGAGAAAATGATCAAACAATCTATTGCTAAAGCATATAAAGATTCATCCGTATCTTCTTATCAAGATTCGTGCACTATTGTGAGCACCGCAGATATCTTATAGAATGAGACTACATATAACAATCTAAATTTTATGCCATCTTCTCGAATAGCTCTTGCTTCTCGATGGTTTTTCCATTAAATCTTCCAATTTTTCTTTTCTCAAGGAAATAAACTCTCGAAATCTTCTCCTTCATATGAAATAGCTTCCTATACTTGAAATCTATCACTGATTTCCAGTCTGGCTTTGAGTAGATTTTCTTGAGCCAACTTTTCTCCATTTGAATCCTGACTGCATGGCTGATGCATGCTCTTAAAATGGTCGAAAGCACATCACTAGTTAGTTATCTACCATTATAAGCATTGTAATGAGAGTATTCTCTGTAGCTGGATTGGAGTGATCACCCTATAGAAAGACCATTCACGACAGAGTGGGTTCCAGGGGATGCAAAGCTAATGGACTCCACTCCCTTTGCATCTCTGTATAAAGTGTCCATACACACACTTGAACATGTACTTTCGTACTTTCGAGCCCGAGAGGCTACAATAATCAAATCTATTAGCTGAAATTCCTTTGGAGAAGCCCCCTTTGCATCTTTGTATAAAGTGCCCATACACGCACTCGAACATGTACTTTCGTACTTGAGCGCCTGAGAGGCTACAATAATCAAATCTATCGCCTGTACTCCTGGTGGAGAAGCCCGACCGTCGCTTCTTGATTATGTTGAAGTTCCTATTGCTTTCCTCAGCATTGTTTTCCTCGTTGAACGGGTTTATGTTAATCTCATACTTATCTCGAAAGCAAAGGCTCTTAGCCGTGGTATGTAGCAACATATGCTCTTAATGATCATTTCATTCAAGATCTTGCATGTCTCTATCTTGTCAATGAACTTTGTCAATCTTTTAAACATTTTAGAACTTTCATCTTCAGTTTTCCTTTAAGTTATCTACTCTACTTTCATGTAAATCGCCTGCTCTTTTAGATGTGCTCTCCACTCTTACGATTGTAATGTGTTGCATTTCTCATGTTTTCACTTGGATCATGCTGCATCCCTTCCATATTTCCTGGAGAAGGTTGGTCATTTATTTAATTAAAATTTATGCTACATTGCCTAGTAAATTTAGCTAAAATATTTTAATTTGTTCATTAGACCATTCAAAAAGGTGAGTTTATGACACATGCAAATAGCTGCTTCCATGTTGCTTTGTCCTGATTATGTGAAAGTGAGCAAAGTTTCATTTAAAGATATGCTATGAGGAACAAGACATTCTTTCGCTCTCCATGGATAAATCGAGGAGTCGATTTTTGCTCAGAGATGCATGTTTCATTCTCCCTTTGGAGACTAGCAATAGTTTCCTCTAATTTCCTTTTGATTGTCCGAACTAATTTTGAAGCTAATCTAAATGCATCTGCTTCCTCGATTGGTTGTAAGGACTTAGATTCGGGGTCTTTAATCTTTTTATTTTCCGGTTCTAAATTTTTGGTCAATGTTATCTTTAAAGTTTCAATGAGTACTTTATTCCATGGAAAATCGATTTGGAGCAACAATGCATCACGGTACCGAAATGCTTTGATTTCTAACTTTCTTGTACTTCCTTTTGAAGGCCTCGAATGGTCCATGTATCATGACATAGATCCGTTTATTAAATTGCAGCTGCTCAATGTTCTATCTTTGGGTCTTATTTGAAATTAATAATCGTTAAAACATCTACTACCTCATTCTTAAGCTTAAATCTTCTAAACATGTATATCTTTATCCGAATCATATATTCTACCCGAAAGTGCAAGTATTAATGCTTTTAGATCTTCATCTCGTGTACTTTGTTCTTCACCTTCTATGAGATTAATCAAGCCATTTCAACGAAGAAGGTTTTGGCAACAATACTAATTAGTCTATTTAGATTAAATTGACTATACTTCTAATATTGGTTTTGTTGTGCTCCACCACAAAGATATATTATTGTCCTCGAATTTAGTTCCAAACTTGTTACATAACCAATCTAAGAAAATATAAACTTGTTCTCAAAAAAAGGAAGCAATATGGTGTGTACTTCCCATATGCCAAAATATTGGTTGCATATATCCCCGATCCGTTGCAAATCAGTTTGACATTTACAACAATTGACTTTAGATGTGTTGCTTAATTTTATTATCTCATTTAATGTTCCCAGAATTCATAATTAAATCCATCTTCTCGCAGTGCTATTACCTATCGACATTAGAAGTAAATGGAATATGATTTTGGTGTTACCGTGGAAAAGCTTCACTACCATCGATCAAGATGGTGAGATATGGCCGATTTGAAGGCCAGTGCCAAGATTCATGCTCTAACACGTATAAGGCATCGTAATATTGTCAAGCTTACGGCTTCAGCCTGATTTGTATCGGTAACTCATTTCGATTTATGAGTTTATGGAAAAGGGAGCTTCGGCAAACATTCAATGATAAAGAAGCAAAGCAGGAAAACTTGATTGATCAGAGGCCAAACATTATGGAAAGGTGGCTAAAGCTTTATCTTATATGCACCATGATCAAGCCACCTGGTGAATTCATCGTAGACATAACCAAAGAACAATGTTCCTCGTTAGATTCGTAATATGAAGCCTATGTCTCCGACTTCTGGGCATCGACTAGGCTTATAAAGCCGACTCATCTATTGAACTTCGCTTGCGTGAACTTTGCTATGACGCTCTACCATTTTCTTAATTAGTGCTAGCTTATACTCATTATAATTTCTTAGCAAGAAAGAGCATGATGTAATCTTCTTAATTTGCGTAACTTGCTACACGATGAAGGTGGATAATAAAACTGGGATGTTTATAGCTTCGGTTGTAACAATGGAGTGTACTATGGGGAAGGCATCCCGTGAACTCATCTCATCATATCATCAAGATCCTCATCCTCAACCTCATCACCGCTACTACCGACCATCACGTTGAATGATGTTATGATTGCCGCCTCACCCCTCTAAGTGGATGAAGGGTGACAGTTTTGGTCAGAGTGAAGATAGTATCAAGATGCTTATGTGTCAACCCTAATCTCGCCAACTATGCAACATTGACAGAGCACTCTCAATGCAAGGGCCACCACTATTGAAAACGTTTTCCATGATTACATCAAATCATGGCCATAAAGGCGAAACTAGTTTGACTGGCCCTTACTTCCATGTGTATTTTTTTTTTATCACCCAGAATCATTGATTTTATTAAGACGAAAATCTCTTTTTCTCTGTCTCTCACTTTATAATCGATCCATAAATTGGTTGTGAAGCCTATGACTATGTCTCTACTCGCTTGATCATCTTCGACCGCTTCATTTTTGAGAGATCTCGGATAGTCAGAAGGCCGAAATGAAGTACTGCTCCCGTGGTCTACATGTCCTATAAAGGGAAAACTATACTGGTATACCATAATGCATTGTGCTTTCTTATTTTGCTGTTTTACTTCATTTTTCAACATCAGGGTTTTTTAATTTGTTTGTTTCTATTTTGGTCAAGGTTCTATGGTGATAGTTTGACTGCGGGAATCTATCCAAAGATAGCTCGTGTATGGCCGCTGCTACTTTGATAAGATTGATCCTTCAACCATCGATGTCCTTTTTGGTGACACATTATGTTCTTTTTCTTGTTGAAGATTGTAATGTTATTTGTTTATAAACTTAGTAATCCGTTTAATCGAGAAATGAAGTTTAGTGAATAACATTATTGCTTTTGATATCAGAATCCTGAAGGGTAATTTTCGCACTTTTTTTTTTAAACAATGGAATGAATTGTTCTCAATGGTTCGCTGAGAAAAATGACCAAACAACTATTGCTAAAGCATATAAAGATTTGACAGAAAACAACAAGGTAATTTCATCCGTGATCTTCTTACTAAGATTTTAGCTATTAGGAGAACTCGCATATATATCTTCAAAGGAATGAGACTACATCTACCACTAAAATTTTATGCCATCTTCGAATAGCTCTTTGCCAATGGTTTCTTCATTAAATTTTCCAATATTTCTTTTTTCTCAAGGAATAAACTTGGAAATTCCTCTCTCCTTATATGGAAATAGCTTCCTATACTTGAAATCTATCAATGCTTTCTAGTATGGCCTTTGAGATCTTTCAGACTTTGAGTAGATTTTCTTGAGCCCAACTTTTCTCCATTTGAATTCAAATCGCATGGCCGATGAATGCCCTTGAAACTACGAAACACATCACTAGCGGTTATCTACCATCGTAAGCATTGTTGGGCGAGTATTCTCAGAGCGCTGATTGGAAGGATCACTCTATGTAAAGACCATTCACTATTAGCCCTTTCCGCCTTCTGTGAGGATGTAGGTTAATGCATTTTTCGCACTGGTATTCGAGAGGCTACAATAATCAATTTATCGCCTAAAATTCCTTTCGGGAGAAGCCCCAAATATTCACCTTCTTTTGATTATGTCAAGTTCCCATTGCTTTCTCAAGATTGCTTTCCTCGCTGAATGGGGCTATGTTAATCACTTATTTATCTCTCCGAAAGCAAGATCGCTTCTCACTACAAGAAAAGGGCTATATGACATTATTTTAGTTGGGGCCAAAATAATATGCAAACAAAAACATATCTTTAGTTTCATATCTATTTGAGCCGCAACTAATGAGCGACCCATATATAATTGCAGATAGAATTGTAGTTGCATGCAAAGCGCATTGTAAAGAAATGAGACATTTATTGAAAGTTAAGTAGAGGGGCCAACCAAGGCAGAGTGATAATAGTAAGGACTCGCCTAATGGATTGTTCAAATATCTAGAAAGACATATGATAATTTCGATTTCAGCTTGATGCTCGCCTATATCTCTATCTATTTTCCTTTAGTTTTTGCTACTAATTTGTATGAATTTTGATATTCTCTAGATTAATGTTTTATCGAGTTTTTTTGTTTGAGATTACTTGCCTCCAAGTAATGAAAATATTATATTTTTCTGCACAAGGAATTTGACCAAGGGTTGTATAATTGAGAAACACATGTGATCCTTAAAAGATTCGAGGTCATTTTTCGGGGATCTAAACTTCACTTTTTTGATTGATTTGAGTGAATTAAAATCTATTAGTATTAACTAAACCATACGGAAAATGGTTAATTAAATGCATAAACCGTAGTCCTTGAAGGCTTTGATAGAATGTCTGAGAGAGATGCATAAATATAGAAATCGGAACCTGCAGGGAGTGTGAATCAGACTGTTCCAAATCGAGGAATGACCATCGATATGTTTATTATTTATGAATATTTGTAATCATTTAGTAGCATTTAGTGGCCATCATTTTCCAAGGAATACATAAGATAAAAGAGCGTGATAGAACAAGGTAAAATACCTTGTGGATTTAAGGAAGTTCCCACTCAATCTCTTCCATTCCTTGAATGGTTCTCGCTTCTCGTGAAGGTCATGTGATCAAGTCTATGTACACGCTTCATTGCTTCCTCGCTTATTTGATTTCGCCAAAGAATCCGAGCCATTGCTTCCAAGGCATACAACGATATAAGCATTAAAGTAAACTTTCTAAGACATTGGAAATTAGTTCGACCACAATATTCATGCATAGTCATTATAAATATCACAACTATCATTTGCCCTTGTATGAGCCTGCTTCGAATTGATTACAACTCAGGTGTGGTCAATTTCTTCTTTTAGTATGCCTAACTACTATTTGGTTTAAAAAGAATATTTTGCTAGGGTCTTTATGCAGCTTTAGAGAAACCTAAACATCCAAATTTAAATTCCATTCTATTCTCGAATTGCCTTCTCTTCCATTATACCGTTTCCATTAATTTCCTAGAGAGAAAGTATAGTTGTTCTACTTATCGCAATGCTAAGCTTCTATATGGTTCACCATAGTTGTCGGGCGTAAAACCTTAATTGCTGGCAAAGAAATTGACAAGATTTCTATTTGTATAATTAGGCAATAATCATGCCTTTTGGAACAAGCTTGTTTGACCTAATGTTGTTATCAATGCTTAAATAGAATTTTGGTTGGGAAATTGTTGGTCTTATATTATTCTAAGGCACTTTATTCCAAAAAGCAATAATAGAATTGAGCCAACACGTTTCATTATGGTCCGGTCGATCCCTAAGAACATATCAATAAAAAGACATGCAGAAATTCCTCAGAACAAATTTACATTTAATTAATTATGCTTGTACAACTACATATAAAATTATCACTTTACAATTGTGTGATAAATTAAAATAACTGTGAACAGAGTTATTAAGAGACATATGCAAAAGTAGGGTAAGTTTGGCCAAGTAAGAAGCTACTCAAGCCGAGAAATTCGTAATCCTTTTATAAGCATAAACTTTGTTTCTCTAAGGTCCCACAGAAATGGTTATGGTTTGATAAGACTGTCTAATAGGATGTCCCACATGAAGGGACTAAATGGTGGTGAAGCATGCGAGCAGACATATATGCAGACCTATTGTTGATGAATAGCAATATATCTTTTACTGAAATTTTTGGGTGGGAGTAGATTATATCTCCTTATGATCTAAGATTTCTGATAGATCTAAAAAGATTCCACCTTTCATTTATGGTAACAAATTGCAGCGAAAAGAAACAAACCCATATATCTATTCTTATAGTAGCAACAACAAAGCACCCCATCTATATATCACTTCAGAGTATGCCCAATAAAACCCCATCTAGTAATTACTCCTTATTGTAGTGGGCCAAAAAATCACCCCATCTATATATCACCTTATAATAGCGCTTAATAAAAATCCTCATCTATAACTTCCTTATAGTAGCGCAACAAATTACACTCCCATCTATATATCACCTCATAGTCATGGGCCATGAAGTGGCTTCATCATAGTCACCCTTATAGTCGCGGCCAAGAAATAAATTCTTCATCCATAACCATCTCTAATAGTTGCGGCTGCCAGGCGCCCCTCCGTAGTCATATCTTCTTCATTGTGGTTTAAAATGACTCCCAACCATAGGCCACCTTTAGTAGTGGCCAAAACTAAAATCAGAACTATAACCTATGTTATGCCCCCTATAGCCACTATTGCATTTCATTTTCTTGCATCTATCATATGGTTACACTTGATCTTACTTTTGGTTGGGGTCAGTGATCCCAACTAAAAGCTCACTTTGTAGTGTCTTAGTTATGTAGCAACATATGCTCTTAACGATCATTTCATTCAAAAGATTCTCGTATGTCCGTCTTCTTAATGAATCCACAATCATGAATCTTTTAGAACTTTCATCTTCAGTTTTCCTTTTCGTTATCTAGTTTACTTTCTCATGTAAAATTGCCCATGTTCTTTAGATGTGCTTCCACTCATCGCATTGTAATGTGTTGCATTCTTGTGCAAAATTTTCACTGGATCATAATGCATCCCTTTATTTCGGAGAAGGTTGGGCCATTTATTTAATTGAAGAAAATTTATGTGATTACTTTGGTTTCAGAAATTAAGCTTTCAAAATATTTGAATTTGTTCATTAGACCACATTCAAAGGGCGAGCTTTATGACACATGCAACAAAGGCTATCTACAAGTTTCTTTGAAGGCCTGAAATGGTTCATGTATCAGAGATTAGCTTAGATCTGTTTATTTGAGTTCGCAGTTTGCTCTAATGTTCTATCTTGGGTCTCTTATTCGAAATTAATACTGCAGAAACATCTACTACCTCATTCTTAAGCTTCAATCTTTCTACCATAGACATTCTTACCTGAATCATAGATTCTACCCGAGTGCAATTATTATTGTTTTAGATCTTCATCTGTGGACTTTGTTCTTCACCTTCTATGAGATTAATTGGGTTTTGTCTTCAACGTAAGAAGGTTTTGGCAAATAATACTAATATAGCAAGAATTAGTCTACTAAGATTAAATTGACTATACTTCTAATATTGATTTTTTTGTGCTCCACCACAGCATTATATTATTGTCTTGAATTTAGTTTCAAACTTCTTACATAACCAATCTAATAAAATATAAAACTTGGTTTCAAAAAAAAAAAAGGAAGCAATATGATGTGTGTATTTCTCATATGCCAAAATATCTAAGCATATATAACCCGACCGCTGGGTGCATCGTTTCGACATTCTACAACAATTAACTTTAGATGTGTTGCTTAATTTTATTATCTCATTTAATGTTCTCAGAATTATAAGTAAATTCATCTTCAAGTAGTTATTGATTTCATCGTATTAATTAGAAGTAAATGTTTGATTTCGGGTGTTAAAACAATTTGGGCACGTCTCGAGCGCGCATATGTTTATGGCCGATATCAGTTACAGGTTCGAGTACTTACACTGAGACTATTCTCGCGAAGAAGATTGTCATCTTTGTGCCGCGAGATCCCGCAGCTTCTCCCGATATTTGGCGTAATTGAATCTACTTATAGCCGCAGGCAACTCCATCACCCTGGAATGTGAGAGAAAAAGCTGCCTACGATGTCATCCACTCCAACCATTTCTCAAGGGGGCCGTGTTCTTAATCCCCGCATTTGCTTTAGGCGTGCCCAATGAGTATTGGTCTGACCATCCCGAGCTCCATTACATCCCCATATATTATGCTTCCCTGGGTGTGCGCGCATGGTCATACTGCATACATCAACATCCGCTTCAAGTGCATTGAGAATTTTAACGATGTAGGTCCATCAGAGGTGATGGCGAGTCCGAGTGGTCTTCAGAGTGGATTGTCAAGACAACTATTTGAAATATGGTGCTCTGATAAGAAAATGCATGTGTTATACCTGGGAATGTCGAAGGAATATCGCAAAACCATCATCAATGAACCTAAGGAAGTTACTCAATGAACGGCCATCATTTCAACATGCGTGTCCACTACATATCTTTCTCTCGCTTAAATAATCTTATCACCCAGCTCTGTTGACAACAACACCAAAATTATTTCCCAAAGAACTCGCGATTTCTATTTGAGATGTATTTCAACTCGAAGAGGCCGGGCCGAAAAGACTTCAAGTCGGTGAAACTGGGCGCCATCGGGTAAAGAAAGCCGCTCACTCTATCGATAATGGCACCGATGATCTCCATGTCTTCTTCGCCTATCCACAAAGAAATATCTCCTGCAGGATTACTATTGCTTACAAAGTGGTGCCTTGGTGTATTGAAGACAAGCCGCATGTTCGAGAGTGTGGACACATGGCGAAGAATCCGAGGGTCCAAATTCTTTCGTGTCCATGAACTATTGATGTGCTGAAGTATGAGTCGAGAAGCACATTCATCGCACTAGAGATCGTATCCTATTAGCTTACATGGTGTCCGACTTTGGTTGTGGTCGGTTTTAAACATTAGCCGTGAGATCCCCAAGGTAGTAGCGCGAATCGAAGAGGCTATTAAAATCAAGAAGAAAACAATAAGAGCGTAAAAGGTTATCCATGCACTTTGTTTCTCTCATTGAGATGTAAAGTTTGGAGAGAATGGGAAACTCGGTGATAAGCGTAGATGGAAAATGTATGATCTTGATAATAAACAGAGGGAATGTCGAGCGAAAACGAAGGCCTTAAGGAAAGGGTGAGAGTAGCATTCCAGCGGATCCAAAATGCTGTGAAGCCAATCTCTCTATCCGTGTCTTAGCTCCTTCCCTCGGGTTTTCTTTGGATTTCCGACTTCTTCCCGACACTCAATTTTCAGGGTTAAAGTTCTATATCAATCAATACTTTTAGTTAGTTGAATTAGCTTGCTTAGTATAGGAAAATATTCAACATTGATCTACCTCGCCCAAGTTGGATCACATCAACTTTTTCTTTCTTGTACCTATACGTGGTAACGCCTCAAGAGATTTTCCTCTTCCGATCCGAAATAATAAATGCATTATATTGTCAAGAGAGTTATCTCCCCGTAAATTATGTGACACAATGCATAACCCGAATGTTTTATTAGTGAACATGAACAATAATTTGTTTTCCCCTTCTCGGGTTGTGTTCTATTGTTTGATGCTAATGGTAGATCCAAAATGCTGTGAAGCCAATCCCTATATCTGTGTCTTAGCTCCTTCCCCCAGGTTTTCTCTGAATTTTCGACTTCTTCCTAATTAATTATGAATTTTGAGGTTAAAGTTCTATATCAATCAATATTTCTTAGTCAACATAATTAGTTTGTTTATTTAATGAAGCTTCACTCATAATCTTGCTTGTTGCTCAGTCCTATCTAAGATTTCTGTGTGTTTATATTTTTTTCAAAATTGTAATTGAATAGCGTCAAATGGCAATTTAAGACCGTTACTTTTTAACTAATTTTTGTCCGTCGACGATGTTTCCAAAATAGTTTTCACAAATTAATTTTTGGGAAGAGCTCCTAAATGTTTGAAATAATAAAAAACTATTAGAAGTTTAATAAAAAATAAAAATTTAAAATTAAGTCTACAAATTATTAGTCTACAAAAAAAGTCTAATTTGATATAGAGCAAATGACATCATTTTACTCTATTACCCAAAAATTACCTTGATTTTACTTATTTATTTTAAATGAATTGTCGTAGTATCTTCAAAAAAATTATTAAAAAAAAATATATTTTTTCAATTAATTTGGACAATAATAGCCTGATATGAAAATATTGGAAAATAAGATATTTTAGACATTTGGTAAGTATTTTATGTGTGCAAATATTGACTCATCAGCTAGCTCCTCGTTGAGTAGTTATTTAGTTCGCCCTTTATTTCTTGTAAGAAAGACTTGTGTAGAAACCATTTTAATAGAAATTAAAAACCATTAAAGTCTCATTGCATATCTGATTTTTTGATTTGCATATTTGTTTCCCTAATTGATTGTGTAAACCTAAAAGGATTGTGGTTGAATCACTACGGCCCTATAGGCTTGTGTTTACATGTGAAGAAGGGTGTTAATGAGTATGGTATTACTGTACATTATAAACCAAGTTTCAACTTTCAAAAGACTTTATAATTTAAAATGGTATCAAAACAATGATTCAACCACTTAGGGTAAGTTTGGTTCGTGTTTTTTGAAAACTGTTTTTTGTTCTAAAAAACAAGGAGAATAAGGAAAACATGAAAAATACGTTTGGTTTCCATTTTTATTTTTATTTTTTTTTTTTTCTGAATAAACAAAGAGACATAGTAAACTTTAAATTAAGAGAATAAGAACAATTTTAAGTTTTGTGTTTTCAAAAACGATTCTCAAGAACATGTTTTAAAATAATAACCAAATAGACCATTACTCTTTGAAAGAAACTTAAGAAGGTTTCTAATTGGACAAAGACTTTAAAATGGGTCAAGTATGAAGTTGAGACACCACCGATCAAAGTCATGAATGCATGTGAAACTACATGACAAGCTTCTTTAAGATTTTTTTTTATAAGTTACGGGCAAAGACTTTAAAATGGGTCAAGCATGAAGTCGACACCATCTATCAAAGTCATGAATGCATGTGAAACTACATGACAAGTTTCTTTAAGATTTTTTTATAAGTTACGGGCAAAGACTTTAAAATACATGAAATGGACACTACCTATCGGGTCATGAATGAAAGTGCTAATACGGGATGTCGCTTTTATTTTTAAGATGATTTCAAGTTAACAAAGACTTTAAAATGAGTTACGAAAGTACTATTTAAGTCATTTTTGTTGTTCAAAGTCGACATTACCAATCACAGGGACACTCTATCCCCGAGGGTCCCGTTGACAACCCACAACCTCGCGAAAACCGGTGGTGCTCTGCAACCCGACACACCATCATGTCCCATTTATTGATATCCATACTTTAACAAAAAATCGGATAGAGTCTCCTCATACGGGAAGCTCTATCCAAAATACAACTTGTATAACATTACATCAAATGACCCATCCGGGCTCAATATACCACACTCGAATTTATCTAACCATACCTCGAATTTACCATACATGATATAATGATATGTTTATAAGAGTTCAATTATACACTCTTACAAAAAATGATATATAACCCAACCTGACCTTGACGTAAATCTTGTGATTCCGGTACCCACGCCGTAGTTCTCAAGGCTCTCAGAGAGCGCCTTTAACTCTCGGCCCAGAGTCTGATCGATTAAAACCTCATGGAAATCGCCGAAGAAAAGCTGCTTTTCTTCTCCCTTCCTCTCTTTCTCTCTCTAACGCTTGGTCTAGATATTTCTCGTGAGATCTTTTGATATCTCATGCATATATTTCGATTTTTTGATTTTTTTTAGATATTTCTTGTATTTATACATGAGACACGTGGGCTCAAATCACGCCACTGTCATGCTTCCTTGGCCTCGTTCGCCCAACAATTTATTTCGTCTCGCTTGTTTCATCTATATTAAATGGATATTCTTAAATATTTGACATTTTTCGTATTCTTTCTCACACCGCTGGGTCCACTCGATGTCCGTCGTCTCGAAATTCGTGAAAATCCGACTGTCTTGGAATTTAACGAAATTCGCCTCGGTGACTAGATTTCTTGAGACTATCTCCACCTGAAGTCCTGCTTTCGCTATCCGATATCTAGAAAGAATTTAAAATTACCATTTTGCCATTCCTAGCAAAAAATTCAAATTTCTAGGTTTTTTTCCCTTGCTCCATAATCAAAGTCATGAATACACGTTAAAACTACTTGACAAGTTTAATAAAGATGATATTTCAAGTCCTTCAAGATGCATAAATACTTTGTTTATTTTCAATATTAGAAAGTTCACACCACTTATCAATGTCTTACATTCTTAGAAACCCAACCTTTATATATACAAAAAAAAATTACCTTTATTTTTAGAAATTCTTCAAAGGTTTAACATTAGGAAATAGTATAATTTTTTAGTATTACAATTTTTAAAAAGCAACTGTATTTCCAAAAAAATGGTAAATTAAGTCATATCTATTCAAAAGCTTAAGCTTTAGAAGGATTAAATGTCATTTATCTATTTAGCTATTCAACATTTATTATTAGGAAATGCAATGGTATTTTATTTATATGAAAACATGTTACACCGCCTTCAATGTCATAATATATACCTTAAAATAAATGCGCTTATATAAATTTTACTTTTCTAACTAAGAAGGTTATCTAGGAGTGCCATAATCATTTCAAAATTCTCATAAGATATTTTAATACTATAATTTAATAAATCGTTTCATTTTATTATGATCTTTAGTTGACAACATAAACTAGCGCTTAAGCTCATAAGGATTACTAATTATGTGAATATTTAGTCAAGATTTTTTCATTACAAATAATAGTATAAATTTAATCTTTTAGTAAATTTCCTAATTGATATGTATACAATCAATTTAATATATTTCGATCATATCTATCTCACTTCACTGATCACTAGAATACATTATCACAATTCTTTATATATTTGTAAGATATTTAGTACTATAATTTAATGAATGGAGGCCCATCTATAAATGTCTTCACCTACATCAAATAGTATATTGACATGGGTGACTAATATAATATGAATACTTGGTCAAGATTTCATGATAATACATGACGAATTTTCTACCCTAATGAACATGATATGTATCATAATTGAAGTGAATGTAATCGGTTTCATAATTAAAGTTTTTAAATATGTTTTGGAATTGAGGAAGACTTTAAAATAGATTAATTAGGAGGATTTTTTTTTTTTTGTTTTTGTGGCGAAAGTTGATACTTACTGTTGAGCAAAGACTTTAAACGGGTCAAGCACGAGTATTTATTTCGGTTGTTTTTTCATATATTTTGGAAGTTAATATACCTATAAAAAACTATGCATTCAATCAGTCATAAATGCATGTAAATCATGCAACAAGTTTTTTAAATATGATTTGAATTTAGAAAAGACTTTTTTTTCGAAAAGCTTGAGGAAAGACTTAAAATGGGTCATGGCAAGATTAAATTATTTTGTTTTACAGTTAAGAAGATAGCAATATCAATTGAGCACTTACTAATTTAAATCAAGTCAAACATGGAGTAATTACTTACATTTTTTGTTAGCCGGCTTTTGTATTATATTTGTAAAAATCCCAAAAAAATATGTTGGTGGATTTTTTGAAGGTATTAAAAGATAATATGTTGTTTATTTATATTGATACGTTAAAATAAATAAAATTGATTTGAAATAGAAACTAAAAATGATAAATGAGATTTAATTTAATTTTTATTTTTCTTAAAAAAAAAAAATCTTTTACTTTTCCTTCATGTTTTCTTTCTCTTGGAATTCTCCCTCAAGATTTTGGGAATCAAAGATAGGCTAAATAAATTTCTTCAAGTAATGGCATTGATTCTAAGACAATACATCAAAACCCGGTGACGGTAGTTAAAGAGGCTCAAGAGATTTTTCTCTCTCCGATTTTCGCGACTTGGCCGAGCTTTTCACAAATGCATTATATCATTTGGAACACACAGCGACACCCTATCCTCGGTCTCGTTGACAACACGTCACCTCCGAACTCAGAACATCGGGTGTCCCGATATCACACTCATTTGTTCCATATATCGATACTCCATTCTCGCATATTTAATTAACAAATTTACAAAATATATGATAGACTATTTAACCAACAAATTCATTTAACAATCCTTTTATACAACAAAAGGTATACATGTTTTGGTTCCCACTAATATAATACAAGACAAAAACAAAATAAAACAAAGCCGATCCATCTCATCCCTGCGGTCCCATATAGTGGTCGACGTGATCGGACTTCAGACCTAAAAGTGGTCCACGATGGGCGAAAGAACGCCTAGTAGAAGTTTTCCTACAAGGGTTACTCTCCCTACCTAAAATGCACATGCAATGGCGCACATAAACATCAATCACATTTCATACAATTTATGCAACATTATATGAAATGTTCCTTGTCATGCATAAGATGTGACCCCTCATGCTCACAACCCAAGTCCCAACCGACTCCCTCACACCTGAAATTTCCAAGTGTAGAAACCAGCCATTGGTATTTAACCCAATGACCTAAACCATTGGACAACCCTCTAATTTTAATTTATCAAATCATGATTTTCTTTTCTTTTGTGGGCCACGGATTTTCGAGTTTTCACCACGGGATGCCGCACGCCTTTCCAACATTTTCACTAACTTATATCGCCGGGAATCATGTCTAACCGCGAATAACATTTAGGTCTTTCACCCTGGGGGGGGAGGAATCTACCCCAACTTGCTCCGCCTAAAACATGTAATTTATCATTTTGATCAATTTACACTTCCGTGAGTCTCAACCTTGGACTTTGTCTCATTTTCCGAGCTCATGACCCATTCACCAACACCGGTGAATACTCAATACCATGCACCCACACCCGACTCGACGCGATGTGACCTTGCATATGAAATGCATGATGCCAATTCATTTTCCTTCATGTTACATGTATATATGAGTGCTACATGAACATTAATACACCATGGATAATTATAATTTTTACATATAATTTACATCCATGCAATCCATGTTAATACATCAAATAGCATATACTAACATGATACTTTTCACACATCATGTTATTCACATAAGCCATAACACACAACAAGGTCACAATCTTAGACCTATCCAACAGGGTACCTCACGGTCCCTTCACAACATGAACCAGTTTGGTTCCATGCATCCATACATCATTCCATGACTAAACGAATAATGTCGTACAACCTTCCTTAGGCTAACTCATGACAATTCTTACCCAATACAATAGCCTATAACGTGCCACTCAATAGTTATGTCAAAACCCGGCTATTTACATCGACACAACCAAGCAACCTGCACACTTGGTGCAAAACATAGGTTTTAAGAAAGGTTATGATCACCTAATACCCTCCACAGGCACATGGATGGAATCTTGACTCACTGGGCTTTCCATAGAGTCCAAGAACACCCAAAACGGAGTTCGAACGAAGAAGTTATGGCCATCCGAAGTTGGAGGCCAACAATCAGAAAAATGACAATTTTGTCCCATTTCCTGCCGTCGTGACACCATACAGCTACTCCACTTTGATGAATTTATGAGCCTAAGGGTTCTGAATTTGATATACCTATTTTAAGGAGATATATTCTATAAGCCTATTTTACCCAAAATTTGAATCACTCAATCTTGATGATGATGACTAAGTGGATGACCAAAACACGCTCATGGGTTCAAGGTGAAAACTGGGGACAAGACCTCCAAATCAAAACCCACCTCAAAAACCCCGTCATTAACAATCCGAAACCGGCTGGCCAACAAAGTCCAATGTATTTTCTAATGGGGTCCCTAAACCTAAAACCGGTTTGATATCGACCTTTAAACCCGGGTCCCGACCATTCAAAAATACCTCATAAATTCTAACCATTTAAACCCACTGCGTGGATCCCAAATCCCAGTGGGTCCTGCTGACCACCGTCAACCCGCTGGAATACAAGTGGATGTCGGGTTACCCGACGCCACTTTAACTGGCAGCCCCCTGTACTTGGTGAGCTCACTCCAAATACGCATCTGCATATACTTGTCCCAAATGTAGCCTGAATATAATCCCAACATGCAGTAAAACGGCCTCTAGGCCCATAATACAATACTCATCACAATATATCCAAACTATATCCAATAGTTTCAAGAGTTATAAACTACTTTATACAACAACATATATTAAAAATGTGAAAAGTATTTTATCACATGGCAATGTGACACCAGTGCCACATCCCTGCTCTTCTAAAATACCAAGCGATCGAACCGGTCTCTGGCACGCCCCTGCATTCAGAAAAAGGGGTCCCACGACTCAAGAGTTTCAAGCTCAGAGAATCGCCCATGGGCTACTCACCACCTAAGTGCATGGTCCATGAAAGTAAACACACATTCAAGCAAATGCATGATCCTACTGAATGGTCTTACACGACCAACTCGGGGATCCCGAGTCCCCACCGACTCTCTCACACCTCGCCTAAGCCTTGTACGAATCATTTTTTATTAGTGGACAACCCTCCGATGTATATATATATCAATCGGTCAGCCCGACGATTGATATACTATTTGCTTGTGGACTACCCTCCGATGAATATCAATTGTCGCCTCCGACGATTGGATATTTTAAATTTGACTACCCTCCGATAATTAATGCTTTTAGACAACCGAACCGTTTTCTAGACTCATCTCTGCACTCACCCTATAATCCTAGGGTGTTCCATCCTATAATCTAGGGTGTTCCCGATTGCATATGGAATGCACATGTATGCCATTTCAATCTGAGTCTAATCACATCTGAATATATAAACATGAATATACTCGCATAATTCGAATCACCGTCATGTTATATAATTATACAACTCATACACATCAAATTAGCTCATGGGCTGTGGTCAAATCTGAGCAATTTAATTTAAATCACTCGATAAACACATATTTTCTAAATTATATTTTGTGAAATTACCCATTTCGGAAACGATAAAACCCATTTCTTTGTTCCCATCAAACACGAATCACTTAGGTTCTTGCAGTAGACGTATTTCTCACCCCTTGCCATTTAAGAGCCTCGATCAAACCAATATGATTTATAGGTACTTCATCACACATTTAACCCCGAAGCGGTCAGTAACACTTATACGAACATTCGTGAGTCTCGGTTCCAATCATTTTGATTCAGGTTTGGAACCCCGATCAAGCGGTCATTCGAGCCTCAATGAGCCAAATACATGATTTATCAAAAAATTTCACATTTCCTGACCATCGTGAAGTGGCGATCGGTGCTCAATGGGTGTTAAAAAATTCATATCAATTCGGTCCCAAGGTTTGGGACCGATCAGACGGCCCCTCACGGCCACACTTGACTCAAACATTTACAAGGTTCTTAAACGAAGAGTAAAACGCAAGTAGGGAGAAACCCCTACCTCTTGGAGTTTGTCAAAAACTCACAAATCCGGAGTCCATGCGTAGCCTGCTCCGCGTAGAACGTTTTTCCTTCTCGGCCCGAAGATCACCGAAGGTCGGATCGCTCATATTTCTAGAGAGAAGGAGACGCTTCTCTCTACAAATGACTCCATTTCGTTCCGGCGGCTACGCCCCTTTTCTCCTTACCCAATCCACGTTTTTGCCTTTTTGAAATGTGGGAGATGAAGAACTATTCCCTGTTTTGTCTTTTAGTCGCCATCGATTTAAAGAAATGACCATTTATGTACTCTTTTCTCGGTTGATATTCGGCACTATCTGACCTTTCATTTTCATAATTTCTCTACTCCTTACCATATGGCACATGAGTACATGTTATATGTGACTTTCGTCGCATCAAAATCGTTTTCTGACACGAAGCCTTAATCTTGCCGAAAAGCGTGTCAGCTCCCATTTGTCTCGGGGTCGATGAAATCTTACGTGCTAGCTAGATTTAGCGAACGATTCAACCAGTGAAATCTGTTTAAGTCATCAGAAGTCACAGAATAAATTACGGATTACAACGAAATTACAATTTCGTAACCCGATACGATTTTGCCCTTTTCGAAGTGGAATTTCGGGTCTTACATCATCTTGAGACTAATCACACAGCCTAATCTGGCCCTGGTATTTCATTACCATTATATGGCCTTTAAATTCAAACTCGCCAAGTAAGAAAATTCTCACCTTATGGAGTTTTGTCGAAACTCCAAGTTTTTAGTGTCACAGCAGATCGCTCGTGCACCAACTTTAGTACTCGGACTATCGAGCTTCGACCGTCGGAACGCCGAGAAATCCTCCCTTTTCTTTCTCTCTCCTTCCTCCTCTCCCCCCTTATGCTCACATTGCCGTTTCCCTCCCTTTCTTTCTTTTCCTTCTTTATTTCCTACGAACTCTTTTTCCTCCTTTCTTTGTTTTTCTTTCTTTTCTTTTTCTTCTTGCTTTTCTTTCCTTTTTGCTTTTACCCAACGAATTCTTTTATTTTATTTTTTTCTATCTCTTTTTCTCTTCCTCATTTTCTCATCATTTCTTTTGGGATTTTTCTCCTCCCTTTGGATGGCCATTGGCCATTATGGGTCGAGGAGGCAATTCCCTCACTCATTTCCTCATGTCGACTTGTGTGGCCATTCTTTTTCTTCATTTTCTTTTATTTCTTATTTCTTTATGACATCGCACACTCCATGTGTGCTCATTGTGGCCCTTTTAAGTGAACACATGGCTTTGTCAGAATGTCACTCCTCTTAAGTGCCATGTAGCATCCTAAACATATATTGTGTCATGTCCAGACACCCCTTATGCTGAAAAAGCGATATAATTAGTGTCTCTCGAGAATCCAACAAAATTCGGCGTGGTATTTGAATTCCTTGAGACAGATTATTGTTGGTTTGTTTCGTCGTCGGGATATAGAAAATTAGATTTTTCTCTGAAATTCTTATTTTACGTTTTTCGAGAAAATTTGAACTCAGGGGTTTCCACGATAGTTATCTCCCCGGTAATTGTGATTATCAATGAAGAGACCCAACCCAGTTCCTCTTCCTAACGAAGGGGACCACTCCAGCCCTCTACGGATTTGATAAACATTTCTTTTAAACCCTTTTTAAAATGAATTCGTATGAAGTGAACCCATTTATATAGTTATGCTTTCCATTAAAACCTTATTAAATATGGTAGGAAATTTATTTTTTATTTTTTCTTTTAAACATTAAACCCTTTTATCTGTTAGTATTTTCGAAAATTGGGTAGAGTTTCCTACATTTCCAGACATTTCCCGATTTCTGACACAGTAATAAAACATTTACACTCTCGATCATGTTTATTTACTCCGCGTCCAACTACCGGGACATAAAGTCCACCCTGAGCAATTTCAAATCAAAATTTAAAATCATTTTAAGACACCATGAAATATAAACAATATTTTTATAACAGTTGAGCTTGAGTCGGGGATTACACCCAATCGCCTACGTACCTCTACCACATAGAGGATCAGAGCTCTCGTAGTTCATTTCTTTAAAACATATATACATTACAAAATAAAGGTGTACAAGTAGTTATTTACGAAAAGGTCTATACATTTTCAAAAAGTGGTCGTCGTGTGAGGCGAAAGTGTCACTGTGCCTGAGGATGCTCGAACTGCTCATTAGTCTCTGTCCCTAAAAACATTTTATAAAATATTTGGAAAGAGAGTGAAATTTAAGGAGCTCGATGAGAGTCGATTCACCAAGGAAAATAATATTTATAGATATAGTTCAAATACAATGTAATAAAACAATTATAAAATATCTCGACAATAAACATTTACTTCTTTCTTTTCCTTTTTGAATCCAGTCATATCGATGGAACGCCTCAGTTAACCCACCCAGTTGGCCCATGAAAACATCGGAGTAAACGATCTTCTGATCACCCGATGGCCCGAAGACCTCGATAAATCATGCATTTCTTTTAGATACCATTGCACTATGAAATAAATCACATCGTGCATTGGTAACCTTTTCGTACTTTTCACGTGTATGGCAATATGCATCACTCTTCCCTTCCCTTTAAAAAAAAAAAAATCTTATCCCTTTCCCATGTACCATGCACATTTAAAGCACTTTAGTTGACTTTTCTTTAAACTCTATCTTTGTAACATAGGGTAACCATAGATTCAATAATAAACATTTTCATATAAACATATATATAGAACATATATTCATAAACATTTCATTTAATATGGAAACCATAATCATTTCATATTTTCTCAACATAATTAAAGTCAAGAAAACCACATTTTTTTTTTCATTTAAACATTTATAACATAGATATGTATATATATTTGTAACATTAATATATATATATATATATATATATACTTTCTTTAAACCTATCTTTGTAACATAGAATTAGCCATATATATATATATATATATATATATATATATATATATATATATATATATATATATATATATATATATATATATATATATACTTTTCTTTAAACTCTATCTTTGTAACATGGGAGTAACCATAGATTCAATAATAAACATTTTCATATAAACATATATAGAATATATTCATAAACATTTCATTTAATATGGAAACCATAATCATTTCATATTTCTCAAGCATAATTAAAGTCAAGAAAACCACATTTTTTTTCATTTTAAGCATTTATAACATAGATGAAAACATATATATTTGTAAACATTAATATATATATATATATATATATATATATATATATATATATATATATTTCCATAAACTCTTTACATTTTCCCTCACCTTAGTTATTTAAGCCCTTTTCCTCCTTTAAAAACTTTCCCTCCACCTTTGTGTAATCACTTTTCTCCCCTACAAGTCACATTATCCATAAAAATCCATTAACATTCATACCTTAATCATATTCAGTTCAAACCATTAACTATAATATACTTTCTATTAAATTAGAAAGCAGCCCTTAAGCGCTTTTCTTATTCAGCAATCTCCAACATAATTCATTTAATTCGTCAAATACTTGGCCAACATCATTACAAGCCTTAAATAAAATCATTAGCATGCTTAAAATTTGAAAACCCCCATAATGGCCTTCACCTTAGGTACATTTATACATTAATCGATTCTTCTCATTAAAACTTTGTTAATACATTCCATTAGGCATTTAATCACTTCCAATTGATTAAAATCAGTGAAATCAACTTTACGCATACTTTTTCCTAGGGTGGCTGATACCATGTTACATTACAATGGCCAGGAAAATTTGAATTTTCTGAAAAATGGTAAAACGGTGATTTCGGTAAAAATCTAAAATTTTTGAAGATCTCGGATGATGAAACGGACTTCACCATTGGAATTTTCTCGCAAAATCTAGCTACCACGTCGAATTTCGTCGAATTAAAGACGGTCGGAATTGCGTTTTTATTGTAAGTGTCGGGTCTTAAGTAAAGCGGCTTTCTAATGAAAGACATGTGATATGAAAAAGAAGTCGCTCACTTATAATATGCTATATGTGTGTTTCGTGGTCGATGAGGATGAGATGAATGGAACTAGGTCGTCGTAATAATCAATCGAGACAAGAGACGAAAGGACAAGGACGAATGGAAATTATTGGAAAGTTTAATTGAATAAGACAAAAAAAAAAATGAATAGTTTCTTGAGTGAAAGCGTGCGAGAAAAACTGGAAAAGTGTGAGGCTTGTTTCCAAATTATAGAGAGAGGGTACCCTCTCTCTAGATTTCCATGCCGTTCGGGCCGTCCCGGTTAAGCCGGGCGAAGTAAAGGCCCATTCTACAGCGCGAGGAGGCTATGAGTGGACACCAATTTGGTGGAGTTCCGATAACTTCAAGAGGTAGGGATATTTTCCTACTTGTGTTATTCTTCGGCTAAGAGCCATGTGAATGGTTAGGGATATTCTGAGGCTTGGTTTAGCCGTAATTTCAGTCTCAAAACATTTGGACCGAGTGGAAAATCTCTAAACGTGTGGCTGTGAATAGTGCCAACCCGAGGGTTTCACTGTTCACGTGATTATTTTTGTGTGATTTTTGTGATGTTGAGTGATTCAAAATGAATTGCTGGGATTTGTTATTAGCCCATATGAGGTAATTTTGGTGTTATTGGTTGTGAATTGCATAAAATGAATTATGTGATTAGTATGTGAATTTAATTATGTTAATGTATACATGAAATATATATTAGCATGAATATTTTGGAATCGGCATAATGCATTCCATATGCCTTTGGGAGTGCTAGAGATATTAGGAGTAGTGCATGACATGAAAGGAAATAAAGGAAAATGTTTGTGAAAGAATTTTGAATTTTTGGAATTGTATTGGGATTGTCCGGTAATTCACGTCGGAGGGCCAATGAATTGTTTGGAGGGTTATCCAACATATTCGCCTCGGAGGGCGTCGATGAGATTTTATCGAAACTCGGTAGTAAGTTTTTAGGAACAAAGCTTTTGTTTTGAAAGCGTATTCTTACTTTCGCATTTAGGCAGGCATGTGTGAGGGTATCGTTGAGACTGAGACATGGGATTGGGCATGTAGACATTCAAGTAGAATCGTGTATTTGCTTGGATGTGATTGTTTCTGCATGACATGTGCACTTAGGTGGGAGTAACCGTGAAATTATCCTCTTGGGCTTTGCTCACCTTGTCGAGGATCATTCGAGATACGGGAGTGTACATTGGAAGAGCTGGCTCACTAGAGGCCGCATGTTAGAAGAAAGTCGTGTTGTGGCTTTGGTATTCGTTTTGTAAAACATGTATTAAAACTTTAAATTTTGATATATGTTTTGATATGAGTGATTTATTAACTCTTGAACCATGTATTATAATTGGTTGGATATTTTTAGTGAGTATTGATGTATGGGCCCACGTGGCCATTTTTACTCATTTTAATTGTATATGGACCCGATATGGTCTTTGCAAAATATTGGGACAAGTTGCCATGTGATTGGGACAGGTTGTATTTTGGGTAGAGCTCCTCGTACAAAGGAGACTCTGTCCAATTTTCGTGACTGGTGTCAGGTTACCCGACATTCACGAATATTCCGCGGGTTGACGGGTTGTCAACTAGACACCCCGGTTTTGGGGCGTCACAGCTTGGTATCAGAGGTTAGGTAAACGATTACCTTGGGAGCTCGGTGGTTGTGTTTATAAGTATGGTTCTGATACCAGCTTCACAGCTTGGTATCATAGCTTAGGTATACAAATACCTAAGGAGCTCGGGTTTGGGTATCCATAAGTTTAGTCGATACCCGACTTCATGAACCCTAATTATCGAGCTTAGGTATCACGACTACACAGGGCTTGGGGACTGGAGAAGCAGGCCATGGTCATTAAGGTGTGAGAGCACCACAACTTGGTGTGGCTCGATGTTAGAGTTTAGGTATGTGATTACCTAGGACTTGATGGGCACGGGTTAGATCACGCATTCCTTGAGCACTCTGATGATTGTGGTATGTTGTGTGATTATTGGTAAGCAGTGAATAGCACATAGGAAAAAAAATATTATGAAGAAATTTTTTTATATTAGTTTACGAGTGTGTAAAAGCAGGGAAAAAAAAAAATTGAAATAAATATTTTTTAGGTTTTATTGGAAAATGAAAAAAAAAATATATATTTTTGGTGGTTTTTCGATAGGCTGGAATGAAAAAAATGAGAAAAAAAAATTACGCTTTCGGAAAATGGGTGGATGACTCTTGCCCATTTGAGTCACGATACAATGGTTATCATGACAGGCTGGGAGAAATTTGGCAGGCGCGGGGGACTCGACCACGATCTGGCAAAGGGACGGGCCACGATGCGGTGGTGAGGCCTGATATAACATCTGATCGGCCGACTGCGCGTGGGCGTCTGATAAGCGGCTTCAGCGGCGCATGGCTTTGTAGGGAATCGCTGATACAAAATTGTATCGTGGTTGGGGCGGCTTTTTGTGTCATAAAATAGCTGCGATCACAGGCTGCGATCTGGCACGCCACCGCGATACCTGGTCTGGTATTTATGGCACCTGTAGCGATAGCCATGACTGGCGCTTGCATGGCCTTAGTCTTTGGGTGTGTCGCGATCTGAGGTTGCGGCTATGGGCCCCCACCCCTGGCCCCTCCCGACGAGGGTGAAGTCCCACTCCTGAGCTATCCTTAGCAGCTCCACGGGGTTTCTTTCGCCTCGAGTGGCTCGAACACGGGACATGAGCTTAGATACCCGTTCGAGGTAGTTCCCAGTACGGCGGGCTCTTGCTTTCGGTTGGTAGTGGGAGACTTACCTCGAATGGTATCTGCTGCTCATCCAGCCTGACAGCCCTGTGGCGAGGGTCTTTGTGAGTGGGACCCTCCGTCGAGGAGTGGGCCCGAGGGAATGAAGACCTGAAAAAAGAGCGCCTTATATCGGGTCCTCCTTTGGCCCTGACTCAGACGGAGGTTGGTGTCAATTCACGAGGCTATCCCCCTAGCTCACGGGGTTTCTTCGCTCAGGTAGGCTCGAACCTTTTGGGGCCAATGAGAACTTAGATACCGATTCGAGGTAGTTCAGCTCTCGTAGCTGCCTTTTTTTTTGTGGGAGCCTGACCGACCGCTCCAGGCAGAGGGGTGGTCCGGCTCCACAGGCTATCCCACAGCTCACGGGGTTTCTTGGCTCGAACACAGGACCATGAGCTTAGATACCGTTAGATGGTTCCACTACCAGTAGACTCTTAGCTCGGTTGGTAGTGGGAGCTTACACCGAATGGGCAGCTAAGCTCGTAGTCCCGGCCAGCCACCAGGCGCGTGAGAGCAGGGAAGACTGTGCTGTGATCGAGACCACCCACGTCGTAGTTACTAAAAAAGAGCGCCTTGTCTGAGGTCCTCACCCCCTGGCCCGCTCAGACGGAGGGTTGGTATGATTCTAATTTCTCACAGCTCCGCGGGGGTTTCTTTCGCCTCAGGTAGGCTCCGAGCACAGGACCATGAGCCAGATACCCATTCGAGGTAGTTCCACTACCAGGCGAGCTCGCCTTTTTTGTAAAGGGCCCACCCACGGCCCACTCCCAGACGGGGTGGTCCGGCTCACAAACTATCCCCACCCAGCTGGCGGGGTTTCTTTATACTCCAGTGCGAACCGAGACACGGGACCGTAGGCTTAGATACCCATTGAAGTGGTTCCCACTACCAAGCCCCGGGCTAGACCATTGAGGTAGTTCCCACTTTGCCAGGCCCGGGCTACTAGCCCGGGTTGGTAGTGAGGCTCCCCACCGAATGGTATCTAAGCTCATGGTCCCGGGTTCGGCCAATGAGCTGCTCCAGCCCAGTAGAGAGAATGGCTGTGAGTGGGACCGCCCTCGTCGAGTGAAGTGAGGGCTGCAACGACTGGCCAGAGAGGCCTGCGACATGCTTGACGGCGCGGCTGGGGCTCGGCAAGCACGGCGTGCGGCACGTGGCGACCTGGCCAGGCGTCTTGTGCGATAAATTTGGGCTTGGCTGCGACACGGTCGGGCGTGGTACGACAAAGTACGGAGCACACGTGCTGCGTTTCTGGCCAGAGCCGGGCTTGCGACACGACACGGTGCGCGCGCGGGGTGTCTGTGGTAGGCCAAGGTGGGTGCATTGTGCACTCGTTCGTTTGACTTAGTGCAACAATTGCGGAGTCAACGGGGCGCGGTTCATGAATTTTGTTCCTGAAACACGGTTTCGAGGTTTCAAAAATAAAATAAAATAAATTTTTTTTAAATAAAATGAAATAAAATAAGATAATTTTTTTTTTGTTGCATATGATTTAATATATTGAATTATTGTCTTGCATTACCTATGAATGCATGGACATAGTGTATGAAATATTTTTCGGTATGTGAATAGTATCTCGGGGTTGTATTTTATAGAATCTTTGCATGAAATCTTAACTTGTCATTTGACATGTAGATGACTAGTCGGGCGGGCGTGAGTCGTCACGAGGGTACTAACAAGCTGCAGTGTGACCAGTGAGGCTTTTGTTGAAATTTTGTGATGTTGGCTCATTGCTATTGCATAGGCTAGTGCAGCAGGTAGCGAGGGAGGTCGGAGTAGCTCTGGGGTTCGGGCACATCATCCTTCGACATTCACGGGAGGAGATCCAGGTGGTGGCGGACCATTGGTTCATGCGGTCGAGAAGGTGTTGGAGGCTATGGGATTACCTCGACTGACGAGTTAAGGTAGACGCGTTCTGACTAGAAGGGTGAGCGAGTATGAATTGGGGTGGCGAAGACCTCTAGAGATCTAGAGGTGATGACTTCAGGCGGTTCAATGAAGTCTTTTCGTAGGCGAAATATTTTTTCTGGATCTTGCTCGTCACGAAGGCTAAAGAGTTCTAGATTTGACGAGGTATGACCGTATTGGAGTATGGTTAGATTCATGTTGTAGTTTCTTGATGACTAGGTGGCCACGGACATGGCCAAGGTGGAGATTCAGAATGGGCTAAAGTTGTCCATTTGGTCGGATTGGGACCGCCTACGGGACATAGACTCTATGGTTGGGAGCGCCACGACTATAGAGAGAGATCGAGGATGCTTGACACTCGGGATGCGGGTGTTAGTAGCAAGAGGAAGGAGAGTCGATCTTCTTCGATTCGGGAAAAAGTAGAGCTAGTTCACGTGGGTTCGGGACATGACCATTCGGACCGAGACAGATCGGGGTGCCGGTGTTTGGGCGGATGGTGTGCTACCATTGCCGACCTTGGACCTTATGAGGAGGATTTCCCAGAGACAAGGATCGGGGTTTCGAATAGCAGTCGATCGGCGGTAGGGCGGGGAGAGATACGGTTCATTTCCTCCGCAATCTGAGCCGGAGCCGATGTCGAGTTTCAGGGAGATGCACGGGCACCTTCCTTTACACAGGCAGGGCAGAGAGGCCAGGTTATGGGCCGAGGCCCACAGGCGTCAGGGGTTTAAGGGCGTGTCTACGCGACCACCCTGGTAGGTCGTGGTCGGTGATTATACGAGGGTGCGTTTTGCTATCTCGCTATAGGCGATAGGTATTATTTGACTCTACGGTGTTTGTCGCATTCATTTATGTTGCATCGATTGTGATAGAAGTTAGGCTAGAGGTTGAGGCCTTGGAAGAGCCCTTATATGTGAGTTCTCCCCTAGGGATTAGGGTGAGGATAGGGATGATATGTTGTGGTTTCGAGTTACAGATCTCCGGGATTCTACTCACAGTGGACCTGAGGGTCATGGACATGTCAAAGTTCAACGTCATCCTTGGGATGGATTGGCTAACAGCTGACAGAGTCGTTATCGATTGTGAGCGTAGGAGGGTTACCGCCTACACGTAGGACGGTACTCGTGTTGTATTTCAGGGGGACAAGCATGATATTTTGCCCCACACGGGTATGCAGTCCAGTGTCGAGGGACGGAGTTAAGCGGGTTGGCTTCGCGAGCCTTACCACGGAGGGCGAGGTGAAGCGGACTATATCTACCTGGTAGTTTGCGAGTATGAGGATGTTTTTCCGGATGAGCTACCGGTATTGCCTCCGTAGAGGGTTGTAAACTTTAGTATCGAGTTACACCTTGGTACTTCGCCCATCTCTATGACTCCGCATAGGATGGCACCGGTTGAGTTGCATGAACTCGAGTCCCGGCCCTACGAGGTGCCCCGGAATGAGGGGTTCATGGTGACACTTCACCATAGGCGCTCCCGGTTATTTGCGAAGAGAAGGACAAGACCCTTCGACCTTACATTGCTTCTGAACGAGTTGAAACGAGGTTACGTGGTGATACCCATTCAGGAATTGGCGATTTGTTTGATCGGTTGAGGCGGAGTACGCCGGGCGGTCATCGCGCGGTTACCATCGGTGAGGGGTTAGGGAGACAGCGCTATCCCTAAGGCGTTTAGAACCACGCTATAGGGAACTTTGAGTTTACGGTGATGCCTAGGTTGGCCGAATGCGCTGTAACCCGAATCCACGGGGTCAGTTGACCACGAATCAACGTGACCTTCGTGAATGCGGGTGACGAAGCAATCGAATCCTGCAATCGATGAGTCTCCTTTATGCGGGGAACTCTCTTAGTACATAACTGTCCCAATCATCCACTGACCACATAGGGTCAAATGAGGTAAATAATGGCCCACTTGGGCCTGCATCATCACTCGGCTTGATACTCCTGACTATACAATAGTTTCAAGAGTTAGGAAAATGCTATTTACACAACACATATTAAAATTCTAGAATTCTAATACATATAATACATCATGATAACAAAGCCACAAATCCGACTTTCTTCACAGCTACCTCACATGAGTGGGCCGTCTCTCGTGCGCTCCACATTTTCCTGAAATAATATAATTCCCTCGCGAAGTGAGCTAATGCTCAATAGTGGAATCACCTAAATTGGGTTCTCTCCACCTAAGTGTATCTGATGCTCGAATTAAACACACATTCAAGCGAATTAGAAGTCCTACTTGAATGTCTAAATGACTTCCAAACCCATCCGAGTCCTCCTTTGACTCCTCACACTTGCCTAAGCCATGTATGAGAAAACATCTTTTCAAAACAATTCTTGTTGTTTTGAAACTATACCCAGTATCGGCAAAATAACAGGACTACCCTCCGAGGTGAATGTGTTGGAGAACCTTCAGAAGCAGTCATGGTCTTCATCAAATGATCATTGGAGCCGTCTCCCGAGCCCATTCTCTAGGAAATTCATCCTATGAAAATTCCTTTTCAAGCGTTTTCGTTTTTCTTTCCAATTTTCATGTCATGCGCTCACCCTAATTTCTAGGTTACCCGATTGCATATGGAAATGCATTACATGCCATTTCAATCATTTTCAACCAATATGTCAATGTGCATATATTATCAAATTTAGAATCACACATGTAATTCCTTATTATCCTTGACTCTCAAATTTGCTCACTTGGAAGGCTAATCACTATTCCATTTCGATAGCTGCACCTGATTATATTCCCATATAATTGACATCAAGATAACACATCAAACATGCATTGCATAGTAAAATCATCTCCAATGGCTCTGAGCACAATTATATTTTATATAGTATGTCATTATGTTAACACATTAAATCATGTATTAACATATATATTTCCACAGCTCAAACCATTCATTTCAAAATTCAAGCACACACAACACATGGAGCGATTTTTGTCCAAATTCCTAACCACAGGGTGATTTTAACGAGTCCCGAAACCCGGCTTGATGAACATCCATGGCGACTCTTTCGTCAAACCTGGTTCCACTTTGAAGCAAGATTCCTTCTGGGTTTCCATCTCATACACACCTGATACAATTTGTGCATAATTTCCCTTACAAACAGCCCAAATCAATTATAACATTCTGAGACGGTCCATATGAATCCCAAATTCCCCTGGCTTCGGTCCCAGCATGTTTTGGGACCGATCAGACGACCAAATCACGGCCTCGATGCCGAGCGAAACATTATAAAACACTTAAATAAATTGTAAAGCCCAGTGGATAATCCACCTCAGTTTGTCGAAACTCCCTGGCGGGCCCACGTGTAGGCCTCTCAAGTAGAATAACTTTCCTTCTTGCTCGAAGAATTGACCCAGTGGATTAGTGGGAATCAGAGAGGTCCTTCTCTCTCTAAAAAATCAAAACCCTCTCACTGCATTATGTCTTTCTCCCCTACACATTTTAGTCTCTTTGATTAATGGAGAAGATGAGAACTATTTGCTCTTTTATCCCATTATCATTTAAAATTTCTAAAATTCCCATTATGTCCCTAAGCTTAGATTTTCGACATTTGGCGCTATTTCGGCCGTCCATTTCCACCCTCTCTCTACTCATGCAACATGTGTCACATGAGTATATGTTATAGGTGACTTTTCTCACATCACATGTCGTTCGACTGCAGATGCTCGATGCTACTCGAAACGTGCAAATTGATTTGTCTCGGGTCAGCTGAAGTCGATCGTGGTGCTTCGTTCACGAGAAAGATTCCAAATGGTGAAATTAGTTTACACTATCATCGAGTTAGAGAATAAATTTCTGATTTTTGATCAAAATACTTGATTTTGCCTTTTTCCGGAAGAATTGCAGATTTTCTCGGGTTTTACATTTTCTCCCTCAGCAAAGAATTTCTTCGAAGTGCAGACAATCCCATCCTCACATGCATATGCGATGCATTAATGCCATGCATGTAAACTCAGTAATTCTAATTATTAAGCGACTAAACCGTACCTTCATCCCTAAACAAGAAGGGGTAGGTGGCCCACGCGTAATCTCCTCCACGCTCCACGTTAAACCCTCCCACTCCATAGATGCGAGTCATAGCACCCTCACTAGCCTGTGGTCTTGCGTGCAAGTCAAACACAGTCGCTATCAAATGTGCACTAGTCCCTCCTTAAAGGTCTCATCGTTAGTCAACCTCAATGCATCCCGATCACCACATGAAATTTGGATCTGGGTATACTTAGGAGCATGGAGGCGTGAAATACCTTATAGACACCTAACATGCTGGAAAGTGCTTGCCAGCTGATGCACATAACAGTACCTACCCTCTCGAGTATCTCGAAAGACCTAATGAACCTCGACGATAACTTCTCTCGCTTTCCAAACCTGACCACTCCTCTCTTAGGTATCACCTTCAAGAAGACGTGATCTCGACCTCAGAACTCTAGGGTGACGTCGTGCATCTGCATAACTCTTACGTAAACAAAGCGTGAGAAAATGACTGTCGTATCAAGTTTCACCTTCTCGGAGAGTGTCTCTAGCAGATCAGAACCCGTGATGGAGCTCTCTCCCACCTCGGTCCAACATAGCGAATCTACGCGCTCCCCGTACAATGCCTCATATGTTCATTTGTATACTCAAACGTCTTCTTGTTGTAGGCGAATTCCATAGGGCAAATGCTCCTCCCGGCTACCCTTATGATCAGGATGCATGCTCATGACATGTCCTCCTTTATTATATAATCCATACAACCGCGTAACCTACCATGACCACTTGCTTGGGTGTGTAAGCGCTGACCTTCCCAAGGTCACGATCCTTCTTCAATCCGATGGATGATCAATCTAGTCCGTATCATGAATGACATCCATTTGCGAGCCTTATACCATTCAATAACACTGTCTGAATTTCAAAGGGTATCAAATCTCGAGTCCCTCGACTCATGCTCAGACTCTAAGTCGTGATAGCTGGCAGTATGTTTTCATGCCGGGTCTTTCCAGAGCTCACATCCTCGACTCTGGGAGTCACATGTGATAACTTGACCTTGTGTTTTCATCTCGAGTCATAAAAACCTATCCTCCAGCTCTAAGTCTATGCCCAATGCTTGACCGTGTTTCATCTCGAAGCTGACATAACTTTCCTCGGCTCCCCCTCTGAGCCTCTTACATTCACCACGAAATTTCGGATATCTCACGGGTCTCTTACACCCTTTGAGAATTTCGGATTTCTCCTTGAGTCTCACCACCCACAGAAATTTAGGATAGCTCCCAAGGTCTCTTACACCCTCAAAAATTTGGGACGTCTCACGGGTCTCTTACACCCTGCATTCAGGGATATCTCCCGGGTCTCTTTACACCCACCACCGAAGTGGGGATATCTCAGGGTCTCACCCCCAACTTTCTAGGCTTCTCACCTGGGATTAGGCCCCCTTCTTGCTACCCTACACCGTCAATTTCTCTTCGTTTCTTGATTAGAACTATGAGTCCTTCATTGGACGTAATCCCAAGACAAACTCGATCCACACCATGAGTGGTGAATGACTATCTTGTGCAACCACACCGACTCGGCCAGATATGTCTCCATTGCACATGCGCATGATAATCCATTGTGACACCCCCGATCAGGGGTCCACCACGAAGCGAATCTTGGAGATCTCTAACTTTCATTAATCCCGACCTATCAGGTCAACTCTCACCATCCTAGGAAGAACACATCTATACTGGCTTCTACAAAGGCTGCCCTTCTCTTGAATCCATCACCTGAGATCACAGCCGATGAGCGAATGTAGTGCATCGATTTAACGCTACTCGTCAACAGTGCGAGAGTAGAAGCATTGCCCTACATATCTCATTTCATCCTTGCATTTCCGGTCACGCATACGGATCTGCCTCCTAGGACAATCTTGCCTCATATGCCCGGTGTGATAGAAATAACACGTCTGCCACTGTGACTGAAGTCCGTTTGTGAGTCACAGTACCTAACCTCGACCCTGCCGCTGGCCCTGCTGCAGAGGTTTCGTAGCACCCAGCGAAACTGGTTCCTCGGCCAGTACTGGTGTGGAGGAATGAGCGCCACTCTCTGTTCTCTGATTCGCGGGGCTGTGCTGTCCCTAGTCTTGGGATCACAATGCATGGGGCGATCCGTCTCACGTACCCGGTACATTTGCGGAAGTAACATATCCTCTGTCACGTGACTAGATGCCCAATCCTGTACGGTGAAACTCATGTGAGCGAAGTCTTGCGCCTCTTCTCAGAACGAAGTGGTCTCCTCTTGCTCTGACATACCGCATCAGGAGTGCTCAGGGCATCCTGAATCTCTCTCTACATGGTGGGGCCATTCAGTGTGGGTCATGTCATGGCGATCCACGCATCTGGCCGAATGGACCAGCTTCAGCCCATTCTTGAATCTCGACTTTGGCCATGTCATTGGCCACTTGTAATCATCGACAAAGCGGGCTAGCTCAGTGAATCTAACCGCATACTCCATCCACCCAGTCATAGCCCGCATGACTGCAGGAACTCCACGAACCTTCACATGCCTGCGATGTCTGGAAGATGCTTATCCATGAGCAGCTGCGGCTACATCCATGTCCTTCTTTCAGGTCTCTAGAGGTCTTTTATTTCCACCATGCCCGACTCACCTCACAGGCCGGAATCGGCTAGTCTAATCTGGCCAGTATTAGAGGTAAACTCCGTAGCCTCTAACATCTTCTGATCTGCGTAGACAGTAGTGCGCCATATGGTCTCCTCCCCGAATGTCGAGGATGATCGCCTAAACCTCACGGAGGTTACTGGGACCTCCACGACTGCGATTGCATTGGCACGTATACGGCGGCAACATGATCCCTACGACCTCGGCAAAGCTGGCTAATCAAATGCGGTGGTGCACGACCCGATTACCGTGGGCGCCTATCTACGTCCTCGCTCGACTAGCCATCCCATATGTCAAATGGGAACAAGATTCATTTAATTTTTTCATTTCAGTCTAACTAGCAATGCACATGCCAATTACTAATAGACTTGACAACCATGAAGCCCATTAGATTCATTTCCTAAGTCATTCTTCCAACCCTTAAATTTATTTGATAAAATTCTAAATATTCATTTCATTATCAAAATCCCAAAGGTCATAGTTCCTAACCTTGACATTCACCATTTTCCTATATGCATTACACCATGCATACAATTTCCTACGCAACAACCGCACAATCATAATTCTCATATTCATCATACCGTGTATATGTCCTTCCACATAATTTGAAACACAAAATCACGCAATAAAAAAATATGCAACATTAATGACGTATCGAGGTGTAAATCTGACCAGAGACACTATTCACACAGAAAAACATTATATACCTATGTCCTTGCATTTATAGGCAATGCAAGACAATTTATTCAATATATCAAATCATATTTATCAACAAAAATTTTATTTTGAATAATTTCATTTTTTAAAAATTTTCTCTCAGTTTTCTTTGATTTTATTTTATTTCATTTTTCAATTTTTTTTTCATTTCTTCCGACCCTTTGGAAAATACCAATATATATATATATATATATACATATATATATATATATATATATATATATATATATATACCTATTCTTTCCTCATTTTCGAGAATACTCAAGCCAATTTATAAAAATTTATTTTATTTGATTTTGCTTGATTTACACTCTGAAACCTTAGAAAATGATTTTTTTCTTTATCTCATTTTTTTTCTTCAGTTAATTACAGGACCATTTTGTCAAAAATTTTCCTTCATTTTTCTCACACTACACCCTAGTGTTCAACATTAAAATTTATTAAAATTTTTATTTCATTATCGATAAACCCAAATAAATTTATTCAAATTTATTTCATTTTATCTTCTTTGTTCCGGTTTTCTTGTAAACTCTAAAATTTTCAACTCACTAGGAGTGCTATTTTCGCACCCAATTCATACAACACATAACAATTCATGTTATGCATATCATTCACACAACCATTCATCAAACCACACAATCACACACCAAACACATGCATGCAATGTTCTAATATCTATCCTATGATTGTGTACAGGAGTACCCTACATACCTAACCTACATCAAACCACCCAAATGGTGATGGATACCCAAACGAGCTCCCTAGGTATTCATTATACCTAGAGCTCCCAATACTGGTAGCGACCTTGAAATCGGGGTCGGGTTAGTACCGTCGACGCGGAAGCCTTCGTGAATCTTAGGTGACAGACATCTCTCACAATCGAGCGAGTCCTTTGTACGGGAGCTCTGCCCTTAATACATAACCTGTCTGACATCAAGCGACCACATAAGGTCCAAATGAGTAAATAATGGCCACTTAGATTTGCATCATCCTTTCATTAATATATCCAATTATATACAATAGTTTCAAGAGTTAGGAAAATACTCTTATACAACACATATTAAAATTCTAGAATTCTAATACATGTAATACATCATGATAACAAAGCCACAATCCGGCTTTCTTCTAAAGCAGCCTCTATGACGAGCCGTCTCTGTCGCTCCACAGCCGCACAAAAATAATATAATTCCCTCGACAATTGAGCTAATGCTGATAGTGGAATCACCTAAGTGAGTTACTCTCCTTTAAGTGCATATGAAATGCTCAAAGTAAACACACATTCAAGCAAATTAAATGATCCTACTTGAATATCCTAAATGACAACCCATATCCGAGTCCTCAGGCTCCCTCCACTTGCCTAGGCCGTGTATGAAAAAACATCTTTTCAAAACAATTCTTGTTGTTTTCGAAACTATACTACGAAAGTATCGGTAAAAATATGGGACTACCCTCCGAGGTGAATGTGTTGGAGAACCTTCCGAAACAGTCATGGTCCTCATCCAAAATGATCTGTTGGACCGTCTCCCAACCCCATTCTCCGGAAATTCATCCTATGAAATTCCTTTAAAAAACGTTTTCCTTTTTCTTTCAATTTTTCATGTCATGCACTCATATAATTTCTAGGTTACCCCAGTGCATATGAAATGCATTATGCCATTTCAATCATTTTCAACCAATATATCAATATGCATATATTATCAAATTTAGAATCACACATGTAATTCAACAATATCAACCAACTCCCAAATTTGCTCACTTTAGCTAATCGCTATTCCATTTCCAATGGCCTACACCACAATTATATTCCATATAATTGTGACATCAGATAACACATCGAGCTTATGCATTAACATATTAAAATCATCTCCAATGGCCTACAAACACAATTATATTTTATATAATTATGTCATTATGTTAGCAGTTAAAATCATGTATTAACTATATATTTCCACACAACTCGAAGCCATTCATTTCAAATGATTCAAGCACCTGACACATGGGCTGATTTTGTCGATTCACCTGACACAGGACTGATTTTAGCAGTCCACGAAACTGACTGATGGGCTGTCCACTTGGGCAACTCACTCGTCAACTTTCAGTTCCACTTTTGGCCGAATTCCATTTAAGTTTCCCATCTCATACACCTATTACAATTTAATGCATAATTTCCAACACAACTGACCATCAGTTTTACGCACTATTACAGACAGTCCGTATAGGTCAAAGAATTCCACAACTGGTCAATGTTTTAGGACCAATCAGCTTAACCCCTCTCACGGCCTCGATGCAACGAAACATTATAAAACACTTAAATAAAGTGTAAAACTGGCTGAGATAAATCTCTACCTCACAGTTTGTAAAACTCCCTAAGCAAGACCCACGCGTAGGCCTCTCACGCGTCAGAAACGACTTTCCTTCTTGCTCCAAAGAATTCCAGCAGTGGATAATGGGAATCTAGAGACGGAGGTCCTTCTCTCTAAAAGTAAAACCCTCTCTCAACTGCATCACGTTTCTCCCACATTTTGAGGTCTTTTTTGATTAATGGAGAAGATGAGAACTATTTGCTCTTTTGTCCCATTATCTATGACGCCCCAAATCCCGGGGGTCCGTTGACTACCCGTCAACACGCGGAATACTAATGGATGTCGGGTTACCCGACACCACTCTTTAAAACCGGGCAGAGTCTCCTTTGTACGGGGAGCTCTACCCATTGTACATCACCTGTCCCAATCAACGTCACATGAGTAAGCGACCTCTTGGGCCTTAAGCCAATACATAACATACAGCTACTTATACGATGGTACAAGAGTTAAATTTTACTCTTATGGCATATTAAAGTCTAAAAAATTCCTATTTTGTAGTACATCACAAAACCAAAACCACAACTCTGCTTTCTTCTAAAGCGGCCTCTATGATGAGTCGTCTCCCCGTGCACTCCCTGTACCTGAAATAATAAATTCCCACGACGGGGTGAGCTATCGCTCAGTAGTGGAATCACCCTAAGTGGGCTACTCTCCACCTAAGTGTAGTGCAATGTTCCAAAATAAACATACATTCAAGCAAATGCATGATCCTACTTGAATTTCTACATGATAGCTGGATCAGGTGTCCCTAGGCTCCCTCTCACACTCGCCTAAGCCTCGTATGAGAATTATTGTTTTGTTGGTTTGTGGACAGCCCTCCGTGTGTATATATCAATTGGGCGCTTCGACGGTGATATGTTATTGGTTGTGGACTACCCTCAGGTGAATATCAGTTGGGTGCTCAGGCGATTGATATTTTAGTTTGGACTACCCTCAGATAGTATCATTTTTAGACAGCCCTCCGAACCGTTTTCTCTGGAGCTCACCTCATGCATTCCTCCTATAGTCTAGGATGTTCCGATTGCATATGGAATGCATGTATGCCAGATCAATCTGATCCCCAATTCACATGTAAATATATAAACATGCATATATTTACAAAACATTCAATTCACACAATCATGTCATGTAAATTCTCATTTAATACATCAAAATTAGCTCACTTGGGCTAATGATCAAACACGAGCAATTCAACTTGAATTACTCGATCAAACCCATTTTCACGCAAAAATATATTTTTGTGCCACTATTCCTAGGAATAGTAAAACCCTAGGATTTACGGTTCCAACACTCAACAATTCATCGGTTCACTTTGTGAACCCGCATTTCCAGCCATTCACGGCCTTTTTCAAACTAATACATGATTTAATACCGTCACCCAATTTGACAACCCAATCAATACCGTAGCGGTCATGGTTGCTCGATAGATTCTTTCGAAATTCATATCAATTCGGTCCCGAGGTTTTGGGGCGGATCAGAAACGACCCTTCACGGCCTCATTAGAGCTCAAACATTTGCAAAGTATTTAAAGGAGAATAAAACCCAAGTGGGAGAAAACCCACCACCTCTTGGGAGTTAAGGAAACTCCTAATCGGGTACCGCAGAAATGCTCTCGGCTATAGACGACTTTCCTTCTTGTCGAGAAAGGCTAGCGGCGGTGGATCGCCCGAGTATTTGTGAAAGTCGGACAATCTCTCTAAAGCTCTCAGTTGTAACTGCTGTAAGTTTTTCCCCCCTTTCCGCGTTTTCCCTTTTTAGCATTTGGAGAAGACAGTCACTATGCTTCTTTTGTCCTTTAGTGACAAACTTTTCTCCAAATGACCATTTAATCCCTCTTTTTCCCGATTTTACATTGGCACTATCGGTAGTCCATTTTCATCATTTTCTCTACTCATACCACTTATGGCACGCTGGTACTTGACACCTCTTGACTTCGTCGCATCGAGAATTCATTTCTGACACGAACGCGATGCTGCAGAAAAGCGTGTCGACTCCGACTGTCTCGGAATTCAACAAAATTTCACGTGCTAGTTAGATTTCGAGATAGTTCCAACGGTGAAATCCGTTTAGATCATCAATTTAGAGAAATAAATTTTGGATTTTTAAGTACAATTTTGTATTATTACGATTTGCCGTTTTCCGAGTGGAATTTCGGGTCTTACATTATCATTTAAAATTTCTAAAATTCACATTGTCCCTAAGCTTGGATTTTCGACATTTGGCGCTATCTCGGCCGTCCATTTCCATCATCTCTCTACTCATGCAACATGTGTCACATGAGTATATGTTATAGGTGACTTTTGTCACATCACGCATGTCGTTCTGACTTAGATGCTCGATGTCTCGGCGATGCAAATTCAGTGTTTTGGAGTCGACGAGTGATGTGGTAGCTAGATTTCGTGAGAAGATTCCAGCGGTGAAATTCGTTTAGTCGTCAAGATCTGAAGATAAATTTCGGTTTTGATGAAATTACGATTACCCGCGAAATTATAATTTTCGGAGTCTTACAGTATTAAGCGACACATTCATGGACCTCATGCATAGGGTATTTCAACCCTATCTGGATCAATTTATGCGTGGTGCCCGTGGATGGCATTTGATATACTCCCGGTCGGAGTGGGAGCATGGTATCACTTGAGGATCGTTTTACGATTGTTAGAGATCATCGACTATCACCTTGAAGTTCAATAAGTGTGAGTTTTGGCTTCTTGAGGTGAGGTTTTGGGACACATGGTATCAGCTTCAGGCGATGTCGGTGGACCTAGAGAAGGTGTAGTGATGAGTTGGGGCGAAGTGAATGAGATACGAAGTTTCTTGGGTTAGCGAATGCTACGAGGAGATTCATTGAGGATTTCTGTGACGCCCTAAACCCGGGGGTCCATTGACTACCCGTCAACCCGCGTAATACTCGTGAATGTCGGGTGACCCGACATTTTTCACGAAAATCGGCTGATCTCCTTTGTAGAGACTCTGCCCCAGTCTGAAACTTGTATATAGCTTTTGTCTAAAACATAAATATGCATTAACATGAGTAAAACGACCACTTGGGCCTATGAACAATACTCATAAAACATATATATCCAACTATATCAATAGTTTCAGAGTTTAAATTTTACTCTTATACAACACATATATTAAAATTAGGAATTCAATACATATCATACACATCATAACCAAGCCACAATCGGCTTTCTTCACAAAGCAGTCTACAAGATGGGCAGAGTCACCACTGCGCCACGCTCACTATTGCACAATAAAATAATATCCCTCGGCCAGATTATTGTCTTTGATGGTGGAATCACCTAAGTGAGCTACTCTCCACCCTAAGTGCATATGCAATGTTCCCAGAAATAAACACACATTCAAGAAAATGCATGATCCTACTTGAATGTCTAACTAATCATCTCGTGCAGAGTCCTCACCCGACTCCCTCACACTCGCCTGGCCTCGTATAGGGAATTATTATGTTTGTTTGTGGACAGCCCTCCGATGTATATATATATCAATTGGGCCGTCTCAGACGATTGTGTGTTATGGACTACCCTCAGATGTATATCAATTAGATTCGTCTGGAGTGATTGATATTTTAGTATGGACTACCCTTCGATCATTTTAGTTTTTAGACAACCCTCGAGAGCATTTTCTCTAGACTCATCTCATGCACCCACTTCTGGTCTAGGGTGTCAATGCATATGGAATGCATGATGCTAATTCCATTCGATCACATAACACATGCAAATATATAAACATGCATATATTCACATAAAAATTAAATCACACAATCATGTTATGTAATTTCTGTTCCATCACATCAAAATTAAGCTCAAATGGGCTAATGATCAAACCTGAAACAATTCTACTTGAATTACTCGACTAAACACATTAATTCACAAAATTTATTTTGTAGACACTATTCTCGGGAACTAATGGAAACCCTCGGTTACTATTCCGAGAAAATCTGTCGTCGGTTCACTTTGTGAACTTCGAATTTCTGGTCATTTAGGCCTCATACACATAAGCTTATCATTTATAGCATAGAACATGTGAGGATGCTAAACAGCCCTAACCCCACGAATTTTTTTGCATAGGGGGCTCAAAAAATTCTCACATTTCGGTCCAAGTTTTGCGGGCGATCAACCACTCATGGCCTCAAATCAACAAACATGAACATAGCTCTTAAGCAATTAAAACCCAAGTAGGAGAATCCCTACCTCCACGGAGTTTGTCTAAACTCATGTCAAGTGCACCAGCGTGAGAGCAGCTTTCCTTCTTGTCAAGCTATAGATGATTGGATACTAGATATTCTAAAGAGAAATGACACTCTCTCCTCTAAAAGCTGCATATACACCGCTCAAACATAAGTCCTCTCCTTGATTTCACATTTTTTGCTCCCTTTTTCTAATTGGAGAAGACAAACACTATTGAGTGTTTTGTCTTATCCTCATTTAATCAAATTTTAAATGACCATTATTTCCTTCTTTTCCCAGTTTTGACACTCGGCCCTATCTCGGCCGTCCATTTTCATCATTTCTCTACTCATACCACTCATGACACATGAGTACGTGTTATATGTGACTTTGTCATATGAAAAATCGACTAGCACGGCGATCTGTAGCGATGTAAGTCGAACTGTCTCGATTCATGAAATCGACATCTTAATTTAGATTTGCGAGAGCCCGTTCAATAGTGCAATAGTTTCATCATCAGGATCTAGAAGGGAGATAAATTTCGGATTTTTAACCGAAATTACAATTTTGTAATCGAAATTATGATTTGCCATTTTCCAGAAATTGGAATTTCTCGGGTCTTACATTCTCCCCTCCTTAAAAGAAAATTTAGATCTAGAAGTGCAGATGATACAATCACTCACATGCATATGCAACGTGCACTACACTATGCATGTAAACTAGTCATTTGAATCTTTAAACGACTAAATCACGTACCTTCATCCCTAAACAAGAAGGGATAGGTGGCCCGCATCGTGTCCTCGCGCTCCCACGTAGACTCCTCCCACTCCACTTAGTCTTAGCCTGCACCCTCCTTTAGCCTCACGATTCTTGCTTGTCGCAAAGGCACGATCATGACTATCAAAATACATCTTGGTCCTCACCGAGGTCCCACGTCGATTAATCGACCTCGATCTGTCCCCGATCCACTGCGCAGGTTGGATGGGTATGCCCGGAGCATGGAGCGTGAAGAACACCTCGTGGACACGTCATGCTAGACGTTAACACCAAGCCGGTACACTACGGTGCCTATCCTCTCAGTATCTCGAAGGCCCGATAAAACCTCGCGATAGCTTCCTCGCTTAGAACCTAACTCCCTCCTCTCTTAGGCATCACCTTCGAGAAGGCGTGATCCCTGACCTCGAACTCTAAGAGATTCGATCTGGTACATCTGCATAGGCTATACATCGGCTCTAAGCCATGAAGGCGTTTATTCAGTATCAAGCTCACCTTCTCAGAGGTGTCTCTAATCAGATCAGGACCATTGATGGAACTCTCTCCCACCTCGGTCCAACATAACGGTGACTTGCATGGCCTCCCATACAATGCCTCATATGGTGTCATCTGTATGCCTAAGCCTGATAGCGGATTGTTGTAGGCCTTATTCCACTAAGGCGATTGCTCATCTACCCTTAGAACGAGACGCATGCTTTGGCATGTGCACTCACAACACTGTATATAATCCACCCGCGTGTAACCACACCCATGACCTTACTTTGTGTGTGGCGACCTCCCAGATCCTGATCCGCGACAATCAATGGACCATGACTAGTCCGTATCGCAGATGACATCCATATATCAAGCCCTTGCTTGGCTCAGCAGCACCCAATGCAATTGCCAAGGGTTATCAAATCTCGAGTCACTCTCGACTCATCACTTTCGACTCTAAGTCACGTGGCGAGCTGGCCAGGTGTGTTTTCATCTCGATTAACCTAACTCTTCGGCTCACACTTCGAGCCTCTTACATTCCTTGAATTGAACTATGAATCTTCATTGAACGTAGTCCTAAACAAACTCAACCCACACTCACCAAGAGTGGTGAATGACCGTACTGTACACCCACACCCGACTCGACGCGATGTTACTGTGCACACGAAAGCAATAATGTCATACTGTGACACCCTATCTCGGGGTCCACAATGAGCAGAATCTCGGAGATCTCTCACTCATAATTCCGACCTATCAAGTCAACTTTCACCCCATCCTAGGGAAGAACATCTATACGAACTGCTCTAAAGGCCTTAACCTCCTAAGCCCGAGTCGAGGCGTGTGGATTATGCCGGCCATTAGGTCCGTTCTGCTGACTTAGATGGTACATCCAACTCATCCGTGTCAAGCGACATCAACAACCAATAGGTCTACCACCTAAGGTCCTGCGCTTCCCATTGTCGCGACTCGATCATCCACGACGACCCACCTCGGCCCCTACGCCTCTCGCGTCTTGGAAGTGCTTGTATAGCACCGTGGCGGTTCCTCGACGGAAATCTTTTAGGGTGTGGAGGAATGAGCTGTATACTCTCTGTTCTACATTACTTGGAATGTCTTTGTCCCGAAGTCCACAGGATCCACACACGTCTGCAGGGGGCAATCCGTCTCACACGCCAAATGGTAGTCTGGTCTTGGAAACTAGTGTGAAGCGAGTCTTACGCCTCTTCCCCGAACTAGAAGAAATGATCCTCCCTCTTCACCTTGCAAGAGTATCCAGGTGCTCAGGAGCATCTCGATCTCTCTCTCTATGGTTAGGGCAGTCCCAACCGTGGAATTATATCCGTCATGAAGTCCTCGATCCTTGCCCCGGAGAATGGACAACTGGCCCATTCTGGATACTCTATGTGCAGCCCGATCGAAACTCGTATCTCGAAGATTGACATTCGGTCTCTCCCAGCTCATCACGGTCTTAACCTTCTCACAGGTCGGTAGCCTCCCGATGACAGCGTCCCAAAATCTCACCTCGATCGCCAAACTCGCACTTGCGAGACTTGGTATTCCCTGGCCCGATGGTCTCCAGCAGCTGTAAGCTTGATCCTCGAGTAATTACTCGTATTACTCAGCTCTGTTGGGAGTAGATCGAATGTCATCACGAAGACTACGACAAAGGCGATCTAAATAGGGTTGGAATATCCTATGCATGAGATCCGCAGATCTTGCTGGTGCGTTACGTCAATCTAAAGGGCATCTTGCGAAGTAAACTCAAAGTGCCCGTAGCAGCGTCTACTTATTTGTCTTAGGATGTCACATCTCCCTGCCCTGCCGGCTGATGGTAACCAGTGCATGAAGGTCTATCTTGGAGTAGACTCGCACTCCTATCAAACAATTCGTCAATCCTTGGTAATGGGTATCGATTCTTGATCGTAACCCTGTTCAACTGTCTGTAGTCAATGCATAGTCGAAGGGTCCTGTCCTTCTTCTTCGCAAATAGAACTGGAGCGCCCCATGGTGAAGTGCTCGATTACAATGAGAACCCCTTGTCCTAGTAGCTCTTGTCATTTGGACTGCGAGTTCTACAACTCAACCGGTGCCATCCTATGCGGAGTCATAGAGATAGGTGAAGTACCAGGGTGTAACTCGATACCGAAGTCCACTACCCTTTGTGGAGGTAGTCCAGGTAGCTCATCTGGAAAAATATCCACATACTCGCACACTACTCCAGGTAGATCTAAGTCCGGTCTCTCCTCGTCCTCTAGGGTAAGGCTCGCTAGCCAACCCGCTAACTGTCCCTGACTCTTGGACTCATATCTGTCTGGGGAAAAATGTCATGCTTGTCCGCGAAATACCATACGAGTACAGTCTGCGTGTGAGCGGTAACCTCACGCTCCTGATCGATAATGATCACATGGCCCATCGATTAATCCATCCACTAGGATGACATCGAGACTTTGACATGTCCATGATCCTCGAGTCCCTTTGTGAGTAGAGTCCCGAGATCTCTAACTGCTAGCCTCGACCATATCATCCTTATTCTCGCCACCCCAATCCTAGGGGAGAACTCACGTCTGAGCTCCTCCCAAGGTCTTAGAGGTCCATACCACTCCACCAGACTTGGGCCTCTCTCTCTGGGTGGAGCATAGCTAGTCCTAATCCCCCAGTAGTGTCGGAGGTAATCTCAAGTAGCCTCTAACACCTTCTCGTCTGTATAAACCAATGGTGCATACCAATCGGACCTCTTCCTCCACAATGAATGTCCCGAGGATGATCGCCCCCAAACCTCACGGAGGTTACTAGGTCCTCCACGACTACCTGTATACCGATCCCATTACTATAGCTGTGCCATAATACCTATAGCCTCTCTGAGCCTGCTTGATCCAAATACTAGTGGGTGGTCGAATGGGGTGGTGCATTGATTACCACATGGATGTTCTCTCGTCCTGCGTCCTCTCTACTAGCCCATCTGCGATTAACATGAGTTAAGTCTACGATACGGTATCTACAAGAAGAGGCATAAACACGGCCGAGGCACTAATCATACACATAAATCAGTGTAAACACATTGTCATGCGCGTTCTGGTAGTAGAAGGCAATCAATTATGCATTTAAAACATTTTTATCAAAAAAAATTTCATTTTTGAAAATTTTATTTTTTTGAAAATTTTGTCAAATTTTATTTGATTTGATTTGATTTTAATTTAATTTAATAAAATTTGTTTTTTTTTTCTCAATTTTTTTTTTGATGAACAGTGTTCATGAACCGGGTTCACGAACAATGTCAAAGTGTTCAAGGGAATAATCTTGAGTCGAGCAGATGTCGCTGAGTGCACCGAGTACGCTTTGATGCGGCTAGTAGCGCGCCCGGTGCACGCCCATTTACTTTCGTGCGAGCCACGCCCGTCCCAGCGGCGCCCGTCGCGATGCGCCGTAGCGCCGTGTCGTGTGCCCGCGGCGCTCCTGCGCGTGCCGCGCGCGTCGCCCATGCGCCAGCAGGCGCCGGCCGTGTCGCGGCGCCTGCGCACCGCGCTGGCGTGTCGGCGCGCTACGCCGGCGCCGCCCCGATGCTGCCGCCGGCAACCGTAACAGGCACAATGGCTAACGTGCGATGACCATGCACCGCCTTGCTCCCATGTCTGTCTGAGTTTTGTATTGCAATACAAAACCTGCGCTGACCTTTTTTGCCCGCGATACACTGGGCGTATTGCGTCTGATCTCGGCCAGATCTCATGCCTTTCCGATACGCGTACAATAATTGTATTGCAATACAATCCTCACAGCCTCCTTCCCTTGCAATGCACTCTTGCAATACAATCTCAGCCTCTCTAGTCCATATCACAATACAAATCCTTCTCTCACAATACGATTTGGGCAGTAGCCCATCCAAATTTCTGCTGCATTTTTTTTTTTCATTTTTCATTATAAATATTTTTTTTTTCAATTATTTCAATGATTGGAAAAATCAATAAATACCCAGTAATATTTTTCATTTTCTTGAACACTCAAATAAATTTATAAAAATTTATTTTACCCCATTTTCTCCAATTTTACTGTAAAATCTTAGAAATTTATTTTCTTCTCCTCATAACCAAATAAATTTATGAAATTTATTTTCTTTACTTTCTTTTTCCAGTTTTACACTGTAAAAAATTTTCTCCACCTTATATACATATATACCAGTATATATATATTTTCATTTCTCAATAAACCAAATAAATTGCTTAAAATTTATTTTGTTTATTATTATTTTCATTTAATTGGAAAATGGTCAAAATTTCCTGGCTTATATATATAGTGTTAACCTAATGTTCAAATGTTCAACCTCAAATTTATTAAAATTCGATTTTCATTATCGACACTCAAATAAATTTCTAAAATTTATTTCTTTTATTTTATTAACTCGGTTTACTCCTTTGTAAAACTCCCAAAAGTTTTCCTATGTGCTAATCACTAAGCACACAAACAATCTCACAACTCATAACATGGTATACATACCATTCATCAAACATTTACACAACATTTCATCAAATCACACAAAACACACCAAACACATGCATGTAGTGTCCTAGTTTTGTCCCGTGATTTCCTAGGTAATCTCATACCTAAACTCAACATCGAACCACACCTAGTGGTGATGTTCTTACACGACTATGGCCTAAGCCCAAATCCTCAATCTCTAGGTTTCCATATACCTATACTCTACATCTAACCACCCAAGTGGTGATGGATACCCAACCCAAGCTCCCTAGGTATTCATATACCTAAGCTCTGATACCAAGCTGTGACGCCCCAAACCCAGGGGTTCGTTGACTACCCATCAATCCGCGTAATACTCGTGAATGTCGGGTGACCTGACATTTTTCACGAAAATCGGGAAGAGTCTCCTTTGTACGGGGAGCTCTACCCAAATACAAAACCTGCATATAACCTAGCCCAAACATCAATATAACAATAACATGAGTAAAACGACCACTTGGGCCTATGAGCAATACTCATAAAACATATATATCCAACTATATCCAATAGTTTCAAGAGTTTAAATTTTACTCTTATACAACACATATATTAAAATTAGAGAATTCTAATACATGTCATATAACATAACCCAAAGCCACAATCCGGCTTTCTTCTAAAGCTAGTCTACAGGATGAGCAGAGTCTCCTCATGCAGCTCCACACTGTGCACAGCAAATAATATCCCTCGACGAGGGTGAGCTAATGCTCGATGTGGAATCACCCTAAGTGGGCTACTCTCGACCTAAGTGCAGTATGCAATGTTCCAAAATAAACACACATTCAAGCAAATGCATGATCCTACTTGAATGTCTAACTAATCATCTCGTACCCGAGTCCTCACCGACTCCCTCACACTTGCCTAAGCCTCGTATGAAAATTATTATGTTTGTTTGTGGACAACCCTCCGATGTATATATATATCAATTGGGCCGTCTCCGGCGGTGATATTATTATGGACTACCCTCGATGTATATCAATTAGGTCGTCTCCGACGGTGATATTTTTAGTATGGACTACCCTTCGATCATTTTACTTTTAGACAACCCTCCGAAACCATTTTCTACAGACTCATCTCAGCCTCACTCCCAGTCCTAGGGTGTCCCAGTGCATATGGAATGCATGATACTAATTCCATTACAATCTATAACACATGCAAATATATAAACATGCATATATTCACATAAAAATTAAATCACACAATCATGTTATATAATTTCTCATTTAAATCACATCAAAATTAGCTCACGTGAAATTCTGTGATCAAACCTGACAATTCTACTTGAATTACTCGACTAAACACATTAATTCTTACAAAATTTATTTTGTGAACACTGTCGGGAATGAGTAGAGCCCTCGATTACTATTCACCGGAAAATCACCAATCGTCGGTTCACTTTGTGAACCCAGTGATTTCCATGACCATTTCCGGCCTCCTTACACATCAAAGCATCATTTATAGCATAGAACATCACCAAGGATCACAAACATTCTTGGATGCATAGAGGGCTCAAAAAAAATTCTCACATTTCGGTCCCAAGTTTTGGGACCGATCAAACTGCCACTCACGGCCTCAATCAACTCAAACATCAACATAGCTCTTAAACAAAGAGTAAAACCCAAGTAGGGAATCACACACCTCACGGGTTGTCTAAACTCCTTAAATCGGTACCACTTGCGTGAGGCCTCTGCGTGGGCGGCTTTCCTTCTTGTCCGGCTGGAGTGGTCGGATTGCCCGATATTCTAGAGAGAAGTGACACTCTCTCACTCTAAAGCATATAACTCCTCTTTGTAAGTCCCTCTCTCCTTGATTTCGTTTTGCTCCTTTTTCTAATTGGAGAAGACAAACACTATTGAGTGTTTTGTCTTATCCTCATTTAATCAAATTTTAAATGACCATTATGTCATTCTTTTCCCAGTTTTGACACTCGGCCCTATCTCGGCCGTCCATTTTCATCATTTCTCTACTCATACCACTCATGGCACATGAGTACGTGTTATATGTGACTTTTGTCCCATCCAAAATTGTTTTATGGCACCCGAGCCGTGATGCCTCGAAAAATGTGTAAATTCCGACTGTCTCAGAATTTGATGAAATTCGACATACTAGCTAGATTTCGCGAGACGATTCCAACGGTGTAATCCGTTTCGTCATCCGAGATCTAGAGAATAAATTTCGGATTTTTTTTAACCGAAATTACAATTTTATGTCGAAATCTGATTTTGCCATTTTCGAAATTAGATTTCTCGGGTCTTACAATATCTCCCGATTAGCAGCACCTATGATGAGATTGACCTGGAAGGAGGTCAAGTTTGATTGGGCTGACGATGCGGGGCATTCGAAAGTTGAAGAGGAGACTTACTTGGCTCCTGTCTTGATAGTCCGGACCGGGGGACGGGGGGCAATTACATAGTGTATTATGATGCCTCGAGGGGCGGGGCGGGATGTGTTTGATGCGATCGGGAGGGTAGTAGCTTATGGTTCTCGTTAGTTGAAGAATCATGAACAGAATTATCCCACACACGACATGAAGTTGGCAGCCGTAGTCTTCGCCTTGAAGATTTGGCGCCACTATTTATATAGCGAACAGTTCGAGGTGTACTCAAACCATAAAAGTCTGAAGGATATTTTCACGCAGCGAGACCTCAACATGAGGCAACGTAGATGGATGGAGTTCCTAGAGGATTATGACTTCACTTTGCATTGCCATCCTAGTAAGGCAAATGTGGTGGCTGATGCGCTAAGTCGGAAGTCACGGGGAGCATTGGCTAGTATAGCTTCCAGGGAATGGCGGATGCTCGAGACTTGTGGACAGTTTGGGCTCTGATGTCGCGGCGAGGCACAAGATGCGTTGGGGAGTTTAGTGGCTACCGTCTACGGTGGCGGAGTGATCGAGTCTAGGGACGGGGCGCGAGATAGTGTCCATCGGGGGCCAGAGATGCGGTCGGTACGAGGTGGCCGGGCTAGACAGTCCACGCAGATGGTAGTCTTCGGTATAGAAGACGGGTAGTGGCTCCCCAGTTGATCGATTTGAGAGAGGAGATTCTCAGGGAGTTTCACTGCTCTCGATTTCTTTGTGCGTCGGTGTACGCGAAGATGTACCGGGATCTTCGTGGCAGTCCTCTTGGAGCGGGATGAAGAGACACGTATAGGACTTTGTTCGACGATGTCTCATGTGTCGAGTTAAGGCGAGCACCATAAGCCAGCGAGGGCTACTTGACCATTGGAGGTGGGGGTCGTCAGAATCACGATGGATTTATGACCCGCACGCCCACGGACCATGAGGACATGATGCGATATGGGTGATGGTGGGTAGGCTCGCGAAGTCGGCGGCACATTTTAGCGTGCGGATGACCTTCCGCGTTGGAGATTCTGGCGGTTGTACGTCGGGAATGGATTCGGCTACATAGATTGCCGGTGTCCATGGTATCCGGATAGGACCGAGGTTTATGGCGCACTTTGGACCCGGTTTCAAGGCTATGGAGCCTGGTGACCATGGTCGACTCACCCCGCAGGCAGATGAAGATGGGTCGAGAGAGGACTATCACGGGTGTTAGAGGGACTCTGAGCATCGTCCTGAATCATAAGGGTAAGGCTGGGAAGAGCATTTGCCCTTAGTGGAATTAAGCTACAACAATAGTTGCTCCGAATTTAGTGTCACGAGATGGCACCATATGAGGCATTGTATGGGAGGCCATGCAGATCACCGATATGTTGAACCGAGGTGGGAGAGAGCTCCATCACTGGTCCTGATCTGATTAAAGACACCTCCGAGAAGGTAAGCTTGATATGACAGCGTCTTCTCACGGCTCAGAGCCGACAGAAGAGCTATGCTGATGTACGACGTCGACCCTTAGAGTTCGAGGTTGGAGATCACGTCTTCTTGAAGGTGATGCCTAAGATAGGAGTAGTCAGGTTCGGCAAGCGAGGGAAGCTATCGTCGAGGTTTATTGGGCCCTTCGAGATACTCGAAAGGGTAGGCACTATAGCGTACCGGTTGGCTTTACCGCCCGGCATGTCAGGTGTCCTCGAGGTATTTCATGTCTCCATGCTCCGGAGGTACACTCCAGATCCAGCTCATGTAGTGGATTGGGGAGAGATTGGGGTTGACGCTGGATGGGACCTTCGGAGGGACCAGTGTACGTGGATGGATTAGGATTAGTTTTGTGGCCCTTGGCGTGAGGCTAGTGGGTGCTATGGAGACGCGAGTGGAGTGGAGGAGTCAGCGTGGGGCGCGACCGCGATCGTGCCACCTATCCCTTCTTGTTTAGGGATGAAGGTACGTGGTTTAGTCGTTTAATACTTAAATGACAAGTTTACATGCATGGTATAGTGCACGTTGCATATGCATGTGATTCGTTGCTATTGTACAAAATTTCGGGACGAAATTCTTTTTAAGGAGGGGAGAATGTAAAACCCGAGAAAATTCGAATTTTCTGAAAAATGGTAAAACGGTGATTTCGGTAAAAATACGAAATTTTTCTATATCTCGGATGACGAAACGGACTTCTTTGTTGGAATCTTCTCGCGAAATCTAGCTACCACGTCGAATTTCGTCAAATTCGAGCGGTCGAATTTCCGCGTTTTGAGGCAGGTGTCCGGGTGCTATAAAACGGCTTGTGAAAGACATGTGATGTGACAAAAGTCACCTACTACATGTACTCATATGACACATGTTGCATGATTAGTGAGAGGATGAGATGAATGGCTTAGATTAAGCATGTGTCAAAAACCAAGACAAAAGGACAAGATGAGAATTATTGGAAAGTTTAATTGAATAAAGAGAAAAAAAATGAATAGTTTTATTCTTGAGTGAAGAAAGAAAGACTATCACGAATTTGGAAAAGTGGCAGTGAGGGCTTGTTTCAAATTGTAGAGAGAGAGTGTGTCTTCTCTCTAGATTTCCCGTCGTTTGGACCGTCGGTTCGCTTCGGGCCAAGAAGTAAAGTTGTTCTATGCGGCGAGGGCTACGCGTGGACACCGATTTGGTGGAGTTCGGCTGACTCAAGTGAGGATCTTTCAACTTGTGTTATTCTTTGGCTAAGAGTCATGTGAATAGTTAAGGATATTCTGAGGCTTGATTTAGCCGTAATTTCGGTCTCAAAACATTTGAACCGAGTAGAGAAAATCTCTAAACGTGTGGCTGTGAACAGTGCCAACCCGAGGGTTTCACAGTTCACGTGATTATTTTTGTGTGATTTTTGTGATGTTGAGTGATTTAAAATGAATTGCTTGGATTTGTTATTAGCCCATGTGAGCTAATTTTGGTGTTATTGGTTGTGAATTGCATAACATGAATTATGTGATTAGTTTATGAATTTAATTATGTTAATGTAAACATGAAATATATATTAGCATGAATATTTTGGAATTGGCATAATGCATTCCATATGCACTGGGGCACCCTAGAATATTAGGAGTGAGTGCATGACATGAAAGGAAATTAAAAGGAAAAATGTTTGTGAAAGGAATTTCGACGGAAGATTTTCCAGAGAATTGTGTTGGGAGATTGTCCAACAATTCACATCGGAGGGGCCCATGAATTGTTTTTGAGGGTTATCCAACAGATTCACCTCGGAGGGTTGTCCAATGAATTTTATCGAAACTCGGTAGTAAGTTTTAAAAAAAAAAAAGCTTTTGTTTTGAAAACTATATTTTTACTTGCATTTGGCTTAGGCATGTGTGAGGGAGTCGGTGAGGGCTCGAGACATAAGAATGGGCATGTAGGCATTCAAGTAGGATCATGTATTTGCTTGGATGTGATTGTTTGCTATGACATGTGCACTTAGGTGGGGAGTAACTTGGTGTAGAAATTATCACTCTTGAGCTGCTCACCTGTCGAGGATCACTATTTCGGATCTGAGGAGTGTCTGACGGGATGACGCTCACTAGAGGCCGCATGTTAGAAGAAAGCCGGGTTGTGGCTTTGGTATTCGTTTTGTAAAACATGTATTAAAACTTTAAATTTTGATATATGTTTTGATAAGAGTGATTCATTAACTCTTGAACCATGTAATATAGTTGGTTGTATATTTTTAGTGAGTATCGATGTATGGGCCCACGTGGCCATTTTTACTCATTTTAATTGTATATGGACCCGGTGTGGTCTTTGCAAAATATTGAGACAGGTTGCCATGTGATTGAGACAGGTTGTATTTTGGGTAGAGCTCCCCGTACAAAGGAGACTCTGTCCGATTTTCGTGAGTGGTGTTAGGTTACCCGACATTCACGAAGTATTCCGCGGGTTGACGGGTTGTCAACGAGACACCCCCGTTTTTGGGCGTCACACATTCATCATTATTTCTTCAATTTCTTCCATTTTCTTTCAACAATTACCTTTAACAATTCATCCAATGCCATTGATTCAATTAAACTAAATCAAACCAATGCATTTCAAATTAAACCCTCTCTTGGCCGAACCCTCTCCATGCTATATCTCATTTTCTTTTCAAATTTAATTCCATTAATTCCTTAAAGTATTCCAAGTAATGTCATTAAATCCAATTAAAACAAATCAAACAACATCACTTCCATTAACATCCAAGGTTGACCTAAATTTACAATCCTTATAATCTCATTCTTTCTTTTCAATTTCTTAGCAAAATCAACCTAGAATCATGGCAATTTAATAGCTAAAGCCTTAACATAACTCAATTCAAGGTTTAGATAAATAAATCCATAAAACCTAATTACTTTAACCTTAATAGTTTTAAGGGTGTAATTAGCAATTCCAATGAAAAATCTTGTTCAAATCTACATAAAGACATGCCAAGAAACTTATTTACACCATCATATAACCATTTCCTCCATTAACGTTCAAATTCACATAAACTAGTAAGTGATCTCACCTTAAAAACTTGCTTTTTCACTTAGGGTTTAGTCTAGGGCACTTCATAGCCATCATGAACACTTGAAATGGCATAAGAATCACTTGAATTGCTTGGAAAGGGGCTGCCAAATTTTTCTCCCTTGCGTGGACGTGAATTGCTTCCCTTTTTTCTCCCCTTTTGCCTTTCAAACTTGTCTCACCCGTAAGCCCCCAAAAGACAAGCCAGATGCACTTTAAATGATACTTTTTCATGCCTAATTTGCCCTCCAATTGTCCTTAAATTAACCACATGCCATTGGTTAGCATCCTTGCATTCTCATTGGTCCATATGTAACCATATAGTCCAAGAGCAACTAATTCCACTTTTTGCTCCATAAAATCCCACTAACTTAAACCATAGTTAGGCTTAACTAACTCTCATGGTTTGCTAACACAAATATCCTCTTAACCTTAGTTAACTTTAATCACATGGATCACCAAGCTTACATGACACCATTCTATTGGTTCTTGCTTTGCTTACTTAAATTAGGCTTACTCATTAAATGACTTAAATGCCCTCCTTGAAAATAATATCCCTATACCGATAAAACTCCGAAAATATTCCACATTCGTCAATCATAAAATTGACCATGGAATACTCTAATTAAACTTATTTCCTATCATAGACATGCTTTAGAAAAATCTAGAAGTCTGAAGAATATTTTAAAACTATTTCGTAAAGGGCATATTCGTCATAAATCGTCGGATGTTTCAAAAGGCATAAAAGCGAATTCCGTTTTAATCCGTTTCAATTTTTAGACTCAATACATTATTAGAACATTTTTATTTTTGGGGCTCGTTTTTCGAAAATTATTATTCATTTGACCGTTTCCAGTCAAGTACATAACTTATCGAAAACGAAATTTACTATTCATGGAAACAGTAAATTCAGGGTCTTACAATCAATGCATAACCTAGAATGTTTTATTAGTGAAGCTTGTGAACAATATTTTTATTTTCCTGGGTTGTGTTTTATTGTTTGATGCTAATGCTAGATCTGGTGAGGGATAAGATACACAAATGCTTTTGATGTTTGGTTATATGTCTAACTTGATTCTTAAACTTTTTTTAGTCAAATGTTGTCCCTAATGTTTGTTATGTAGCTTAAATATACCTCTTTCGTCAATGAAATGAATAGATAGCCAAATGGGCACCAAACACCATTGACATATCCTTTTATATGGCAAATTTTCTTTGACGGTAAAAGCCCTAATTAGATAAATCTCTTTATAAATCGAAACTTACCTCCAAATTGCATCATATGAATCCTGATTTGTTCTTGAAACCCTAATATGCGAATTCCATCCGATTTCTTCCCCTAAATTCAAAATGGTGAAACCCTAATCTCAATTTGTTCCTCCAAATTCGTAAAGGTGAAACCATGGTAAACCCTAATTAACGGCATTTGTGTACCTTATCCCCTCATATGACCAAGTTGGACATAGGGAACAATATTTTTGTTATCCTGGGTTGTGTTTTATTGTTTGATGCTAATGCTAGATCTTGGTGATGAGTGGTATTATGCTTTTAAGATGATGAATTTTGAACATCTTATTAATTTTCTCTGCAACCTAATTATGAGTAAAATGGAGTTTTTGTGAGCATGGGAATCTTAGGCGACTGATAAATGTGACCACCCATTTATAAGAAAACTACCTTGCTTGTTGCTCAGTCCTATCTAGGGATTCATGTGTTTGTTTTCTTTTCAAAAATATTATTATGAGTATTATTTATTATTTCGGAACCTATCCCAATCCTTTACCATTTGAGTCTGGCCTCAATGACAATTATTTAGATGACTTAATTAATTATATATATATATATATATAAATAGTAAATCAAGTAACAATTTTACTATGAGATACTTTGTTCAATAATTTAAGTCATGGTCCCATATATGGTACATGTCCCAACAAGAATTGTTGATTCATTAAAAAAAAGACATACTTATTAATTGTTCTTCACCTATTATTTGTCATGGTGGTTGTGTTAACTTCTATGTATTCATGCACCTGTCGCAAGCGTTGATGGGTTTCTTTTATTTCTCTTCTCATTTTTTATTTTTTGCGTTTCCTAATAGCTATTCACATATACAAGTCCAAGATGAGATGATTTAAATTATATATAGAAGATATTGTTATCATTCCCCAACCAAAATGATGGTTTTAAAATAAGTTTTTTATCTATAATAATTTATTTTTAATCATTCTTCAAATTTATATAATTTAATTATTTATTTTTAAAACAATTATGAAAGCTGAGACAATTGAAATTAATAAAAGGAAAAACCTTGTGTTCTATATATATATTTTTCTTTTGAGAATATAATTTTTGTTTTTAAAAATAAAAATATGATATTTGAGATGATATCGTTTAGTTGTTTTAATTGTTTCCACTATTTTTTCTTGTACTATTCGAAAATATAATGCTACTAATAAGAATGATGATTGATAGGAATATGACATATTAAAGTTATCGTAAAACATATTAAAAATATAAAAAACAAATTATAAAATATTTACGGTAAATATATAGATATTTTTGTTTTGGAACCTCAAATATATCAACGAAATATCATAGAACACTTAAAAAAAACCTATTCTTAATTTTTCTAAGAACCGTTTTCAAAAATGGTTACGAACTAGTGCCTTAATCTTCCTATTTTCATTTTTTTTTCAAATAAAAATTAAGTGCTCATGAAAATACATTTTTTTTTCTTCTTCTATTCACTTGGTATGGGATAAAGTGTACAAATGCCCCTAATGTTTGCTCATTATGCTCAACATTGCACTTAAACTTTTTTTCGGTCTCAAAATGCTCCTAACATTAATTTTTTAGTTGATGATCCCTACCGTTAATTAATTGCACATATGAACAAACGAATGTTTAATGCCACTATGAGGCGACATGTATGATAAGTAGTTGATGTGTACCAAGAACACGTATATATATCTTTTGGGAGGGAAAATTCCTAATTTTACCCTAATTTGAGATTGAAGATTTCCCCAAAATTTACCATAATTTTTTGATCGAGCAAAAAGGGAAAACCCATAACTTGCAATTGAATAACTGTGTCTATGCCTACAAATCGACCCACTCGTTAATTTTAAAGAATGAAAATGGGAATTTGTGATTGTGCGAAATTTTGGATATTAATGTGAAATTTGTTATTGATAGGTGTGTCGAATGTGTAGAATTGAGTTGTGTAGATTGACTTTGGAGGGACAAAGTGGGTTGGTGATGCCAAGATTAAGGTTCATTGAAAGTGTAAAACCCTGGAAAAATTTAATTTTTCTGAAAAATGACAAAAACAGTAAAATTGACAAATGGTTCAGGGAAGCTTGGAAACTTTTTTAGATATCGGATGATGAAACGGACTTCACCGTTGGATTCGTCTCACGAAATCTAGTTACCAAGAAAATTTCGTCGAATTCCGAGATAGTCGGATTTTTTCAATTTTCGGGACATCGGGTGTCTGGTGGACCCCAAAAATGGGATTTTGAGAAGAAAATCTCGAAAGTGAAAAATGAATTAAGTAAAGTTCATTTAAAATAAATTGAACTTGAACCGAGACTAAAATAAATTGTTTGGGCAGAAATAGACTCAGCGGGATCGTAGACACGTGTGTGACATGGGTTCATATGTCGACTTAAGTGATTAGACAAAGGAGTTAAAAATGATTTTGAGGGAGAAAATGCAGTTTACAGTGCGGTGAGAGTGAGAGAGGAGAAGAGAGGGTGTAGAGAGAGAAGCTCCAACTTCTCTCTACAATCTACGAAGATCGGGTGGTCATCTTCAGACAGGCCAAGGTTTAAAGTCGGAGTACTTGACGAGGGCTACACGTGGATACCAGAAAATCCAAGTTTCACCAAGGTTTTGCGCGGAAGGTTCGGGAAGTCGAAAGTTTTGGGTTCAGGAAGTGTTCGCGAAACTTCCCCGGGTGTTCACGCTTCAAGGGGTAGGGATTCTTCCTACTTTGGTTATTTTCCATTCTAAGGGTTGTTTGGTTGAGCTTTAATGCCATAAAGGGGCTGTTTGGCCTTTTTTTCCCTAAGGGGCTGTTTGTCAAATTAATGGGTTATGGGAATAGTGTCATGTTTGACCCTATATAATGTCCAGTTTTTGGGGCTGATTTTCGGATAGAAAAAGGGAGAATTTGGACTAGTATTCTTCAAGGAAAGTGTAGCCCTATCTGAGAAATTGATGTTAGGCTTTTGAATCACCCAAATCGGACCTCTATAGTGATTTATGGTCCATATTCGGAGCGCACAGGTTGTCATGTTTAGTAGAACCTACTATCCCGGATTTTGGGGCCCGATTTCGGTTGGAAAAAAAATGAGAATTTGGACTTGTATCTTTCAAGGAAATTGTAGCTCTATCTGAGAACTTGATGTTAGGATTTTAAATTGTATTTTTTTTTTTTTTTTTGCTTTTTAAGAATAGAAAATAATTTTTTTTTAAATAAAAATATGGTATTTTCATATGATATATTTTAGTTGTTTTTTATTGTTTTTATTATTTTCTTGTGCCATTCTAAAAAATAATGATACAAATAAGAATAATGATTAAAACTAGAATATCACATATTAAAGTTATGCATAAAACATATTTAAAAATATAAAAAACAAGTTAAAAATATTTTAGGTACATATATAGATATTTTGTTTAGGAACCTAAAATATATCAACAAAATATGATAGAATAATTACTAGAAAACTATTCTCAGTTATCGTTTTTAGAACCGTTTTGGAAAATGGTTACGAAATAGTGCCTTAATCTTCCTATTTTAATTTTTTTATAAATAAATATTAAGTACATGCTAATGAAAATACATTGTTATGTTTTTTTAACTTCTATTCACTTTGGAAAGTGTTATTTAAAATAATTTTAAAAGATAATTTTTAAAAATTATTCTTTAATACTTTTTTTTTTAAACAAAGTGAAAGTGATATAATTTTAATATATTTTCTACAATTTAAAATATATATGGTATAAAATATTTTTTGATAATATTTTATTTTCAGCAATTTCTTTAATTTGTATAATTGTTTTTAAAAAACATTAAAAATTGAACAAACTAAAAAATAACTAAAACTTGTTAAGTGAAAATATGGTACCATATTTTGAATCATATTTTTCTTTTAGATAACATCTTTTATTTATTTTCATTTGTTTTCTCCTATATCTTAAATTGTTATAAAAAATAATTATACAAATAAGAAAAATAATTACAGCTAAAATACAATATATATATTATTTTAAAAATATATTTAACAATAAAGAAGACAAGGTAAAAACATTTCACATTCCCAAACAAACATTTGTTATAGAAAACATTATAAAATAAATTTTAAATTAGTTATGGAAAGTGGACCCTCTCTCTATATATATAAAGAGAAATGGTATTCTAAAAAACAAATCGATCAATCATCAACCATATTTTTACAATCTTGGTTCTCTTGAATAATTTTTAAAGAGAGCTAGGAAAGGTTGAAAAAGTTCATACCAAAGTTTGATTAATTTTACCTTATATTATCTCTCTCATTTTTCATTAATTTCCTTTTAGTCCCTTCCCCTCCCCCTCCCCCCCCCTATTTTTTTTTTTTTTTTTTTGTTTTCTAAGCAAAGAAATTTTGTGGTTGGTTTTGTACAAGAGAGTTGTTGATCGAGTTGATAATAAATTTATTATTTGACAGCTAGCAATTGGACATATTTGGCTCATGCACTAAACATATCTCGGATCCCCAAGAATGACATGACTAGATCTTTTCTTCGAAATTTCTTTGAGATCCATTAGTCTTAAATCTCTTTACTAGATATATCTATTTTTATATCAATTAGTCTTATATCTATACCTTTGAGATCAATTATTATAACTTTTTATATTTTAATTTAATAATAAAACATGTGTTTGATTCTCTATGCTCCCATTGAATTTCATATTTATTAATTTTTGAAATATATATTAAGTGGTTAATTTATATATATATATATATCAACTAGGTTGTTGACTTGGGGCACATTGAGCCCATGCTTCTTAAAAGAATTGTATTAATCCTTAATTTTAAACATGTTCTATTTAAAAGAGCACGGAGCAAAGGGAGTGAAAAAGTAATATTTCTAATTATTTTCCTCTGTAATTGCAGGTGTTTATTTTGATTAAAATAATAAGACTATTTGGATAAAATAAAATAAAATAAGTACAAAATTGATTTTATGAATTTTCAATTCCATTAATTGTAGAGGAATGAGGTAGGTAGATGTCAACACCATTGCAACTACTAGAATGCTGGATGTATGACACTTCAGTTTATAAATAAGTGTTTCATCCTCTCCCCATGTAAACCCTACAATAGCTTCATCTCTACCAGTTCAACAATGGCCCATGAATATCCTTCATCCTATTCCTTACTTTCCCAACTCATCATCACTCCTTACTTCTTCATAATCCTCCTTTCCCCTTTGTATTTGTGTCATCCTTCCATGTCACTTTTACGTCTGCCTCTACACCTACCATTGGTCATTCAAAAGTTGAACAAGATCAAGAAGCACTCGCTCTTCTAACATGGAAGGCCAACCTTGATAATCAAACCCAGGTTTTACTCTCATCTTGGTCTGGACACAATTCTTGCCATCATTGGTTTGGAGTGACTTGTCATAGGTCAGGAAGTGTCTCCGATTTAAACCTTCAGAATCATGGTTTGAGAGGTACACTCCAAAATCTCAATTTTTCGCTCTCTGGCACTCCTTACTCTTAATTTATATAACAACTCCCTCCATGGAACCATTTCCAATCACCATTGGTAATCTTTCCAAACTAATCACAGGTTCTTGATTTTGGTTTAAATCCCATTTCAGCGGTGTAATACTGAACAACTTGGATTAACATCTCTTAGCTTTCTAGCATTGGCTTCTAATAATTTAAGAGGCTCAATTCTTCCTTTTATTAGGAATTTGAGGAACCTAACTATTTTATATCTTTATGAAAACAAACTATCTGGTTCCATTCCTCAAGAAATTGGATTGTTAAGATCTCTTAATGATCTTGAATTGTCAACTAACAATCTCACTGGTCCAATCCTCCTTCCATAGGTAATTTGAGGAACCTAACTATTTTATATCTTTATGAAAACAAACTATCTGGTTCCATTCCTCAAGAAATTGGATTGTTAAGATCTCTTAATGATCTTGAATTGTCAACTAACAATCTCACTGGTCCAATCCCTCCTTCCATAGGTAATTTGAGGAACCTAACTATTTTATATCTTTATGAAAACAAACTATCTGGTTCCATTCCTCAAGAAATTGGATTGTTAAGATCTCTTAATGATCTTGAATTGTCAACTAACAATCTCCTTGGTCAATCTCTTCATAGGTAACTTGAGGAATTTAACCACATTGTATCTTTATACGAACAAACTATCGGTTCCATTCCTCGAAATTGGATTGTTAAGATCTCTGCTAGTCTTGACTTTGTCAAATAACAATCTCAACGGTCAATCCCTCCTTCCATAGGTAACCAGGAATTTAACCATTGTATCTTCCTCTGAACAAACTATCTGGTTCCATTCCTCAAGAAATTGGATTGCTAAGATCTCTTAATGATCTTAAATTGGGAATTAACAATCTCAACGGTCCAATCCCTCATTCCATAGGTAACTTGAGGAATTTAACCACATTGTACCTTGATAGGAACAAACTGTCAGGTTCCATTCCTCAAGAAATTGGATTGTTAAGATCTCTTAATCATCTTAAGTTAGAAATTAACAATCTCATTGGTTCAATCCCTCATTCCATAAGTAACTTGAGGAATTTAACCATATTGTACCTTCATCTGAGCAGACTATAAGGTCGATTCCTCGAGAATTGGACATTACAAGACTTAATGATCTTAGATTGTCATTCTTGATCTCCTTTGGTCGATCCCTCATTCCATAGGTAACGAGGAATTTAACCACATTGTATCTTGATATGAACAAGCTATCTGAGTTCGATTCCTCGAGAAATTGGATGTTAAGATCTCTTAATGATCTTGATTTGTCGTGCAACAATCTCGATGGTTCAATACCGGCTTCATAGGAAACTTGTCGACTTAACCTCTTTGGTCCTTGGTCTGCTCAAACTTCGATGGTGCCACTTCCTCTAGCAATGAATAATATCACTCATTTGAAAAATTTGCAATTGTATGAAAATAACTTCATTGGCCAACTACCAGACGAGATTTTCCTTGGTAGAGCACTTGTAAATTTTACCGCCTTTGGGAACCATTTCACGGGTCCTATACCAAAGAGCTTGAAAAATTGCACTAAGCGTGAGGATTCGTCTTGAAAGAGCCAACTAGGAGACATGGCCGAAAGTTTTGGTGTATACCCCGAGCACAGATTATATTGATCTCGCCATTAACAATTTTTATGGCGACTTCGAGAAATGGGGACGATGCCACAAACTAACACACTTGAACATCTCGACAACAATATTTACGGTGCCATACCTCGACTTCGGAGAAACCACTCGGTCTGGCGACTTGCTCTTTGCCGAACCATTTGAGCGGGAAGATCCCAAAAAGGAGAATTGGGTATGTTGCCCTTATTATTCCGATTTATTCTTGACTAACACGCGATCTTCCGAGGAAGCATTCCTTTGAAATTGGAAAATTAGCGATCTTCAAACCCTTGATGCGGCATCGAACAACTTAAGCGGTCGGAATTCCCAGAAATAGGAACTTAGCTGAAATTGGCCAATCCTTAACCCAGTGGGAATCGATTTGTGGATACTTGTTCCCGACGAAGTGGAAAGTGCTTCATCTTTGGAGTCTTGATCTTAGTATTCGAAATATGTTGGCCAGGGAGAGATTCCATCGTTGCTATAGGGAAGTTACGATTGCACGGAGACGTTGAATCTCTCCCGTAACGGCTTTAACACCAATCCCGCAACACGATGATCACGATAAGCTGACATCTGGCGATATATCCTACAATCGGTTGGAAGGTCCTCTCCCCAAAATCAAAGCCTTAGCTCCATTTGAGAATTTAGAAATAATAAAGGTCTACTATTGGTAATAATGTCCTCATCTCAGCCCATCTTGATCCAGAAGGAGAGCCCACGAAGTTCTGTCTTGATCATCTCTCCTCATTGAGCCTCTATTGTTCTTATTCGCTTTTAGTATTGGAATTTATTTTCTTGTCCAAAAGTTGAGGAAGAAAACAACCAAGTCTACACTTGAAGCCGCCGATGTCGAATCTGTTGCAATATGGGGACATGATGGGAATTGTTGTATGAGCACATCTATCTGAGGTGACAATTTGATTCAAATTGTGGTAGGAGGATATGTACTTGTTTACAAAGGCCGAGGTTGCCAAATGGTAGGGTTGTTCTTTGTGAAAAAGCTTCACTACTCATCAGATCAAGATGGTGGAGATGTAAGCTGATTTGAAGGCTTTAGCGAGATTCATCTCACAACTTACCGGGGATAAAGGCATGCTTAATATTGTCAAGCTTTATGAAGCCAGGTTCATTTCTTGAACTCATTTTTGATTTATGAGTTTATGAAAAGGGGAGCTTGAAACATTCTAAGCAACGATGAAGAAGCAGCGAAAAACTTGATTGGATTGTGAGCTAAACATTAATGGAAGGGGTGGGTAAAGCTTTATCTTATATGCACCATAGTTGCTCACCTCCCGATGAATTCATCGAGACATAACCGGCAACAATGTTAATTAGATTCGAATATGACTCATGTCTCCGACCCGACATGACTGGGCTTATAAAGCGGGGACTCATCTAAGTGGACTTCGTTCGCGGGAACTTTTTGGTTATCTTTGCTCCGAGGTACAATTTCTTAATTAGGGCGTTAGTTATCTTTTGTTATAATTTCTTAAGCGGAAAGCGAGGCGTGATGTAATCTTCTTAATTCCGCGAACAGCACAGATGAAGGTGGATAATAAAACGGATGTTTATAGCTTTGGGGTTGTAACCAATGGAGTAATTATGGGGAGAGGCATCTGGTAAAGACTCATCTCATCAGCTGGTATCATCGTGACATCCTCCCTCATCCTCCCTATGGATCACGACCATCGGGTCGTTGAATGATGTTATGGACAAGCGCCCTCACCTCCCGTGGGATGAAGTGGGCGAGTCAAAGTAGCTGTCGTGAAGTGAAGATAGCACTAGCATGCTTATGTGTCAATCCTCACCCGGCCAACTATGCAACAGCATTGAAAGAACACTCTCAATGCAAGGGCCACCACTATCAAAAACCGTTTCCATGATTACATCAGAACCGCTTGGTCATGGAGGCAAAACTAAATGACGGTCCTCACTTCCATGTGTATTTTTTTATCATCCGTGACCATTGATTTTATCGAGACAAAATCTCTTTTCTCCTGGTCTCACTTTATAATCGACTCCATAAATCGTCAGGATGCAGCCTACGATCATGTCTCTACTTACGAGGCTTGGATCATCTTCGATCCGCCTCCGCTGGGAGAGACCTGACACTTATGCTGGAAATGAAGTGGGTCGCCTCGTGTCTACATGTCCTATAAAGGAAATCCATACCGTATACCATAATGCATTGTGCTTTTATTTTGGTTGCCAGTTTTTTCCTTCCATTTTTCAACATTAGGTTTTTAATTTGCTCTTCGCTTGGTCATGTTCTATGGTGATAGTTCGACCGCTGAATTCATCCAAGATACTCGTGCATTTATTGCCGGCTATTCTTTGAAGAGATTGATCCTTCAACCATTGATGTCCTTTTGGTGACACAAGATGTTCTTTTCCTTGTTGAATATTGTAATGTTATTTGTTTTATAACTTAGTAATCACGAATTGAGAAATGAAGTTTAGAGAATATCATTATTGTTTTTGATATTGTAATCCTAGGAATGGTCATTTTTCTGCAAATTTTTTTTTTTTTAAACAATGGAATAAATTGTTTTTGAATAGTCTACTGAGAAAAATGACCAAAAACAACTATTGCTAAAGCATATAAAGATTTGACTAAGCAGCTGAACTTCATCTGTATCTTCTCTTATCAATATCTGGTTCTTTTTCCTTATTGGTCATGGAGGCGAAACTAGCTGACGGTCCTCACTTCTCCAAGTGTATTTTTGTTTTATCATCCAGAATGATTGATTTTATTAAGACGAAAATCTCTTTTTCTTTGTCTCTCAGTTTGTAATTGACCCATAAATTGGTTGTGATGCAGCCTACGACTATGTCTCTACTTCTGAGGCTTGATCATCTACAATTTGCTCTGTTTTTGAAGAGATCGGGTACCATTTGGTGACACAATATGTTCTTAACGATCATTTCATTCGATATCTTGCATCTTATCTTGTCGATGAACTTTTTTGTCAATCTTGAAACATTTTGGAACTTTCATCTTGATTTTCCTTTTTGGTTATCTACTCTACTTTCTCATATAAAATTACCTCTTTCCTTTTAGATGTGCTCTCCACTCTTGCTGCTTGTAATGTGTGCATTTCTGTCTGGCTTTCACTTGGATCATCTTTGCATCCTTCCATATTTCTTGGAGAGCGTCGGCCATTTATTTAATTAAAATTTATGCGATTACTTTGCCTATAAATTAAGCTAAAATATTTTAATTTGTTCATTGAACCATCGAAGGCCGGAGTTTGACACTTGCAACAAAGGCTATTACCACAAGTTGCTTTTTGTCGATTGTGAAAGTGAGCAAAGTTTCGAGTTTAGATATGTTGTATGATGAACAAGACATTCTTGCTCCAGATAAGTCAAATTGAGTTGCTTTTTGTTTCTAGATGTATGTTTCATTCTCCTTTTAGAGGTAGTAATAGTTTCCTCTAATTTCCTCTCTTTGTCAGGCGATTTTGAAGCCTTCAATCTAAATGCATTCGTTTCCCTGATTGGTTGTAAGGGACTTAGATTTGGGTCTTTTAATCTTTTATTTTCACAGTTCTAAATTTTTTGTCAATGTTATCTTTAAAGTTTCAATGAGTACCTTATTCCATGGAAAATTGGATTTGGAACAGCGAACAGTATCACTATATCGAGCTGTTTTGATTTCTCATCCTTCTCTTGTACTTCCTTTTTTGAAGGCCTGAAATGGTCCATGTATCACAGATTAGCTTAGATGCATTTTAGTTAAATTTAGGTTGCTCTAATGTTCTATCTCGGTCACATTTATTCGAAATTAATCTGCGAGAAACATCCGCTGCCTCATTCTTAAACTTAAATCTTTCTACCATAGACATTCTTACGAATCATAGATTCTGAAGTGCGAAAATTACTGTTTAGATCTTCATCTGTGGAATTTGTTCTTCACCTTCTATGAGATTAAGTGGGTTTTGTCTTGACATAGGGGCGTTTGGCAAATAATACTAATATAGCAAAAATTAGTCTATTAAGATTTAATTGACTATACTTCTAATATTGATCTTTTGGTGCTCCTCTGACATTATGTTATTATTCGACTATAGTTTGAGCATGTTACATAACACCCGATCTAATAAAATATAAAACTTGCTCACGAAAAAAAAAAATAAGTAATATGGTGTGTATTTCTCATATGCCAAAATATCGTCTATAATCCGAACTGTCATAGATCGTTGACATTTACAACAATCGACTTGGGATGTGTTAATTTTATTATCTCATTTAATGTTCCTTAACTATAATTAAATCCATCTTCATACAGGTTATTGATTTCCACGACATTAGAAGTAAATGGTATACGATTCGTGTTAAACATTGGGTACGCCCTCGAGTTTACATGTTTACGGATGATATTGCTGGTGTTCGAAAGTACTTTACACCGAGACTATTCTCAAGAAGATTGTCATCTTCAGGTCAGCTTCGAGATCCTCGTGTTTCCCCTTCCCTCGATTTCAAATCTCTAAGAAAATGGCAAACCATTACTGAGGTCGGGCTGAAAATCAAGCCTGAAACCGTCGCCGGCTCGTAAAGAAAGCGCTCACTTATCGATAATGACACTTGATGATCTCCATGTCTTCGCAGCCTATCCACGTAAAATATCTCCTGCAGGATTAATATTGCTTACAAGGGTGCCTTTGGTGTATTAGAAGCATAAAATGGGCGTATATTCAGAGTGTGGAGTCATCAGCTGCATTTAAGAATCCGAGGGTCCACCTTTTCATGTCCATGAACTGCTGACAAAGGAAGTATGAGTCGAGAAGCATATTTCATTGCACCGAGATCGATCCTATTAGCGACATGGTTTCGACTCGCACGCATCCTCTCATCCTCATCCTCATTACCGCCATCGCTGACCATTGGTTGTTAAATGACGCGGGACAAGCTCCCTCACCTCCCGTGGATGAAGTGCAAGAGTCAACGTGAAGGGTTATGTTGAGATAGCATTAGCATGCTTATGTGTCAATCCCAAACTTCGCCAACTATGCAACATTGACAAGAGAGAATTTCAATGCAAGGGCCACCACTATCGAAACCGCTTCCATGATTACATCGGGTGAACTCGCTGGTCATGGAGGCAAACTAGCTGATGGTCCTCACTTCTCCATGTGTATTTTGTTTTATCATCCGTAATGATTGATTTTATTTAGATTTAAAATCTTTTTTTTCTTTGTCTCTCGCTTATAATTGACCAAATTGGTTGTGATGCCCTATGACTATGTGTCTCTACTTCGAGATTGATCATCTCTCGATCCGCACCGCTTTTTGAGAGATCGGATAGCCGTAGTCGCTTGGAAATGAAGTGGGTCATTCTCAGGTCTACATGTCCTAAAGTGGAAACCATACCGGTATACCATAATGCATTGTGTTTTTATTTTCGTTGCTACTTTTTTCCTTCCATTTTTCAAATATAGGGTTTTAATTTGTTTGTTTCGTTTTGTCATGTTCTATGGTGATAGTTCGACTGGGTGGAATTCATCCAAAGATACTCAGCATGGGCTGCTTTGCCATACTTTGATTTAGATTGATCCTTCAACCATTAATGTCCCTTTTGGTGACACAGCATGTTCTTTTCCTTTGTTGAATATTGTAAATGCTTATTTGTTTTTATAACTTAGTAATCGACCGAGAAATGAAGTTTAGAGAATATCATTATTGTTTTTGATATCGTAATCCTAGGTATGGTCATTTTTCGAATTTTTTTTTTAAACAATGGAATGAATTGCTCTTGAATGGTCTACTGAGAAAAATGACCAAAACAACTATTGCTAAAGCATATAAAGATTTGACTAGAAACAAATTGTAACTTCATCCGTATCTCTCTTATCAATATCCGGTTCTTTTTTCCTTACTGGGTCATGAGCAAACTATTCGACTCGGGCCCTCACTTCTCCAAGTGTATTTTTGTTTTATCATCCGTATCGATTGATTTTATTAACACGAAAATCTCTTTTTCTGTTCCTCGCCTTGTATTCGACCCATAAATTGTCATGACGCAGCCTACGACTATGTCTCTACTCGAGGTTTGATCATCTCTCGATCCGCTTCCGCTTTTTTAAGAGATTCCGTACCATTTGGTGACACAAGATGTTCTTAACGATCATTTCATTCAAGATTTTGCAGATGTCTATCTCTTGTCAATGAACTTCTTTGTCAATCTTGAAATATTTTGGAACTTTCATCTTCAGTTTTCCTTTGGTTATCTACTCTACTTTCTCGTATATAAAATTGCCTTTTCTTTAGATGTGCTCTCCACTTTACCGCACCGTAATGTGTTGTACTTCGTGCCTTCACTGGATCATGCCTATCCTCCATATTTCTCGAGAAGCGCCTACCATTTATTTAATTAAAATTTAGCGATTACTTGGTTTATAAATTAAGCTAAAATATTTGAATTTGGTTCATTAGACCACATTCAAAGGGCTGCTTTTATGACACTATAAACAAAGGCTATCTACAAGTCGCTTTTGTCCGATTTTGCAGCGAGCAAAGTTTCGCTTTAAGATATGTCAGGACAGATGAACAAGACATTCTTTCGCTCCATGGATAAAATTGAGGTGAGTTGCTTGTTTCTAGATGTATGTTTTATTCTCCCCTTTTAGAGACTAGTAATAGTTTCCTAATTTCCTCTCATTGTCCGAACCGATTCGCTTTCAATCTTAAATGCATCTGCTTCCGATCGTCAGAAGTGGACTTAGATTTGGCTCAATCTTTTTATTTTCTGGTTCTAAATTTTTTGTCAATGTTATCTTGTAGTTTCAATGAGTACCTTATTCCTTGAAAATTGGATTTGGAATAAATAACAAGATTACCATATCGAAATGCTGATTTCATCCTTATCTTCACTTCCACATTCAATGTCCAATGACACAGATTAGCTTAGATTCATTTAGTTAAATTTGCAGCTTTGCTCTAATGTTCTATCTCAGTCTCTTATTCGAATTAATATTTGTAGAACATCCACTACCCTTATTCTTAAACTTAAATCTTTTCTACCCTAGACATTCTTACTTCCGAATCATAGATTCTACCCGAGTGCAAGAATTCATCAGTTTTAGATCTTCATCCGTGGAATTTGTTCTTCACCTCTATGAGATTAATTGGTTTTGTCTTCAACATAGGGACGTTGGCAAATAATACTAATATAGCAAGAATTAGTCTATTAAGATTTAATCGACTATACTTCTAATATTGATCTTTCGTGCTCCACTACAAAGATTATGTTATCATTTCGACTATAGTTTCAAACATGTTACATAACACCAATCTAATAAAATATAAACTTAGCTCAAAAAAAGGGAAGCAATATGGTGTGTGTATTTCATATGCCAAAATATCGCTGCCTATAATCCTAACTGCTGCATCGCTTCGACATTTACAACAATTGACTTTAGATGTGTTAATTTTATTATCTCATTTAAATGTCTCAGAACTATAATTAAAATCCATCTTCCGTGTGCTATTGATTTCCACGACATTAGGAAGTAAATGGTATACGATTTTGGTGTTAAAATAAATGGCACGTCTTGAGCCGCTATGTTTACGGCCGATATCACAGGTTCGAGTACTTTACACTCGAGACTGACACTCTCGCGAAGCAAGACTGGCCATCTCATACGAGATCCTCGCAGCCTCTCCTCAGATTCAACTCGAGAAAATGGCAAAACCATTAGGAGGTCGGGCCAAAATACCCCCTCAAGCTCTGGGTGAAACCGTCGCCTGGCTTTCTCGGTGCAAAGCTGCTCACTTATCGATATTTGCACTGAGATCTCCATGTCTTCTCGCGTTATCCATGTAAATATCTCCCGCAGGATTACTTATCGCTTACAAGTGGTGCCTTTGGTGTATCAAGCACAGTCAAGGTATATTTGAGAGTGTGGAGTCATTGCCAGATGAAGAACTGAGGGTCCACTTCGTGGTCCATGAACTACGACAAAGGAAGTATGAGTCGTAGAAGCATATTTCATCAGACCGGAGATCGATCCGATAATACATGGTTTCGACTGCTTATCATCATCATCCTCCTCATCCTCATTACCGCCATCACGACCATCAAGGTTGTTAAATGACGCAGTGGACAAGCACCCTCACCTCCCTGTGGATGAAGTGGGTGAGCCGAACGTAGTGGTTGCGTTGAAGACATTAGCATGCTTATGTGTCAAACTTAAATCTCGCCAACTATGCAACGTATCGACAGAGCACTCAATGCAAGGGCCACCACTATCGTAAACCATTTTCCATGATTACATCGGGTGAACCGCTTCGTCACGGAGGCAAAACGTAGCCGATGGTCCTCACTTCCATGTGTATTTTTTGTTTTATCATCCGTAATGATTGATTTTATTTTTGGGGACGAAAAATCTTCTTTCTCGTCTCTCAATTTATAATTGACTGTGTTTGGTTGCCGAGGAAGTGGGAAAAGGAGAGAAACTGGAATATTGATGACTGAATTGGACTCGAAGCTTTATGGCATGTAGTGTTATAGCAATGGGTTACTCTAATTGTCACTACAAATGTAAAAATGCATATTTGAAGTTTACCAAAGGTGAAATTTTGCTTTAAATCGTGGTTTGATTGCCGAGGAAGAGGACAAAATGGAGAGAAATCGATAGTCAAGATGTAAGGTCATTTTTGTGCATTTATGTGCTTATATTCGCATCGCTGAGGAATGTGGATCAGTTGCTTAGCATTCGAGGGATTTATCTTTTCTCATCAAGAATATACGTGTGTGTATATATATATATATATATATATATATATATATATATATATATATATATATATATATATATATATATATATATATATATATAGCATATATATATATTAGCAAATTTCTAAATTTTCTTTTTATGTTTATGTTCGTCGCTTAAGGAAGTCTCTGTAGGTGGAGGAAACTTTCGAGATTTTCAATCTCAAGGACATCAAGTACATGCGCAGACTGTCAGATAGTATTTCAAAAGTACCTTTCTTCCTCTCGACCAAAAATATTTGTAGTATCTGAAAGTAACTCTAAATGAAAGTATAAATGTGATGCGTTTCCATTTTTCAAAGCAAGTATCGTTAGTAGAGACGTAAATTTCAAAGGGAGTAATTCACTTTAAATTTGTTCATGGTTAAAGAAGCGAGGGAAAGGACAGGAATTGAAATTTGAATTGGCAATGTCTACCTAGTTATATACAATTAGTAGCCCTTTAAGAGTAATGGGATTGTTTGTATAGTATTTGGAAAGCACTCTTCTTAGTCTTGAGTTAATGAAAGATAATTGAAAGCAATTTTTCGAAATAATTTATGTGTCGACAAGGAGAATGAGTTGAATGATGATGACGATGATGGGAATATGAAGAAGGGCCTCGCGTAAATTATCCAAGGGAATGAGATAATTGTCAAGAAGAAAAGGGTGAGGATTTCAAAGAAAGATGCAGATCAACATAAGACACAGAGGTAGTCCTACATCTGTTTATGTATGGTCAGTTTCGCTTAGATTACTTTAATGTGTGCCTCGTAGTTGTGTAAGAATTTGAATTCTAAACTCTAATGTTTTCATAGATACCAATGTGTATTCCACATCAAACTCTCCTTCCTCCTCAATCGTACATTTTCCGATCGCAATGCATCAAAGTAATTTCATCCCAAGGGCACTTCAGAGGTGTCGAACAAACCCCAACTGGGAATGCAACAGTTGACTGCTCATTCTATTTTTCTATTATTGGTTATTTCCTTTAAAATGATGGATCCTTGTATTTCAAGGTTTGCACAGTATTTATATTTTTTCACGAAGAAGATCAAGTAGGGTCTAATTAAACAATTTATGGCAAGGGCGTGATAAAACCCACCGCCCTCAGGACTTCAAAAACCGGAGTTTGTCGGGTAATGGGCAAGACAAAGACTTCATTATTTACCCGATAAATCGCACACTCTTTTAATGAAGAACATGTTGACCTCATTCCTGCTTGGGAGCAAGATGAAGGACTCGAGGTCCAAACAATGCCTTCATGTACCTCAGATCCCGTAATTATACCCGCAAAGATTCTTTTCACCGCCTTCGAATTCCGTAAACATTTTATTAGAACCGAAGGTTGTTGCCCGATTAAAGGAAGCAACTCATAGCACAAATGGCGATGCGCTGACCTTTAGTGGTCAAACCTTCATATGGAGTGCCAGGCTCCATAAATCGACCTCTCTCGCTACTAGCCTTAATTTTCAAGGTTTGTATAATATAAAAGACTATATGGCAAATGTTTTGAATTAATGATATACTAATAAATTAAACTTGACCGTGACCGGGACACACTGAGCAGGACTGTGTCTTGAACCCGAACCTCCCAAAACTCAACCCAACTTTCTAAATTTCAAGTCAAGCCCTTCAAGGAAAAGCTTAATGCCATTCCAGCTATTTGCATCCATGATTCGAACACTTAGTTTTACAGATTTTCTACAAACCAATTATCATGAGTTCATCGTAGGTAAAATAAGCCACATTACTTCTAAAGGGTTGATTCCGGTTTTACATGTTTATGTGGAGTCGCTTAACCTTAGAATTAATAATGTCAAATTTTATTTTGACATGTCTTCATCATTTATTTGGAACTTGTGTACATCTTTTCAAAACCTTAGTGGCTTTGATTTGCTATCATGTTTTTTTAAATAGTTGATTTCAAATTATGTCTACTTGTCAAGTGTTTTTTTCAGACAAGTGGTCATTGCAAACGCTTATCAGTTGCAAGGCTCTTCGACTCAATTTAAATCGAAATTCATCTCAAGATCTCCGAACATTGTCTTCATTGTTTTTTTCGAATCCTGAACAATGTTCATGAACAAGTGTCCATGAACAAAGGATCCAAACAAAGGACCCTAGAACCCCATTACAATGTGTGTGTGTGTAAAAACCGGGTTGTGTGCACAAAGGCGCACACCTAGAACCTGTGTCAGCCAAGACACTACACGCACGCCCCGTGTCGTGCACGTTGTCGCCGCACCGCCTCCCTCCGCGCCCGCCCCTATCGCGTGGACCCAAAGCCCAGTCGTGACACCAGCCTCCAGCCTAATGCCTCTAAAGCCAGTCGCGATTCTCCAAATTCAGTCACGACCTCAGTTGAATCCAGTCGCGACCTCAAAACGGGGTCGCGACTTCGTTTCCGCCCAATCTGAACAAACCAGGTCGCGACCCCAAAATGGGGTCATGACCCCAATTTCAACAGGCCAGGTCGCGACCTCAAAACGGGGTCGCGACCTCAATGGCCAGTGTCCCTCTGCGACGCCAAAAGCAGTCGCCAGCCTTCAAATGAAGACGCCAACTCGTGGTCACACCTCAAGCCCAACCAAAACCAGTCACACTTCAAATCAATCCTAACCTACAACAACCCTTTTTTCCTAGTCGCAACTCCAAATTAGTTCCTACTGCCTAGCCGTGTCTTACTAGCCTAGCCAGTCGCGACGCAGCACCAGTTATGACCCAAGGTTGCTCCCTAAGGCTTCCAACCCCGTCGTGACCTCAAATCCAGGTCGCGACCTAGGGTCGCCCTACAGCTCAAATCCCTTGTCGCAACCTCCTCAAGACTAAACCAGGTCGCAACCTCAAAGCTAAGTCGCGACCTCAAATTGTCCAGCCCATGTCATGACTTGAAATTCATGTCACGACGAAGGACTATTTAGCCTCCCAATCCTCGCCCAACATAGCGCGCCGCCTGCTCAGGGTGGACAGACCGTCTCGCAGCTACGTCGCGTGCATATTATCTGCTCTTTGCGCACCAGCACCTCACTGGGTCACGACCCCAAATCCGGGTCGCGAATTCTGCTAGAGCTCAAGAGCTATTCCATTCTTCTCGCTTCTTTGTATATATATATATATATATATATAGTATATATATATATATATATATATATATATATATATATATATATATATATATTTTTTTTTTTCAAAATCCTCCAAAGAGTCTTCCCGCCACCTTCTAAGGTGCAGAGCTTCAAACACCGTACTTTACAACTTCCAAAATTCTTAAGAGTTTAATTTAAACTCTTTTTCTTGTGCAAAATTGAATAATCTTCCGTAATTCCACAAACACACTCGGTCATGTTCAAAAATTGGAACGATTGTCCAGAAAATTATTATTATTATTATTATTTTTCATTTCTGGACCGTTCTGCCCATAATTCCTTGAACCTTAGGGGTTTTATTTTCTCGACCCTAGTGTTCGACATTTTCCCTATATGCTATTTACCAAGTATACAATTTCACACAATTCAAACACATCACAATTAATTCATCAAAATGCACAATGGATGCATGATCTAACCCGTTTTCCATCGAGCCCTAGGTATTCGTATACCTATGCTCTGATACCAAGCTGTGACGCCCCAAACTGGCGTCCGTCCCGCTGACCACCGGGTCAACTCCGAACTGCAAGGCCTCACATCATGAGACTCGTATTTGAGTAAAATGGCCACGTAGGGCCCATTATCCATACTCATCAAAATATATATTTTATACCTAAAAGAATTTAATTGAAAATTGCTTTGATTACAATTTATCCAAAACTGGGTCTCTTGCCCAGAATTTTACAAAAATACAAGATAAGGCCATACTAGGCCATTTCTTTGCCTCTAAGGCCTCTTGACAAGGTCCCATCCCCTGTGCAAGTCTTCGGTACCCTCCGAAATAGTTTTTCCTCGACAGGTGAGCAATGCTCGCAGAGTGAAATTTTCCTACTAAGCCATTCTCACCTAAGTGCTCATGTAATGGCACCCCGAACATTCAAGTAAAACATACAACACATGCTAATATATCAATCGTGCATATATTAACAAAATTCACTTACTAACCACATGTTATTTATTCATAACAATAACATAAAATTAGCTCACATGAGCTAATATACAATCCGGCAATTCATCTTGGAACTGCCCACAAAATCACAATTAGCATATTATTCACTCATGGCAATAATGCAACATCACACAAGCCACACAAACAGTCCGTGGACTGTCCAAAACCACTCTTGGGATTTCTTCACTGTCCAAATCTTTGGAACCGCGAACACGCGCTATCCAGCCCTTAGCAAATCCTCATCCATTAAAATGACCCTTAGCTGTTAGCCAAACAAGTAGGAGAAGATCCCTACCTCCCGGTTGTCAAACTCCACACACTCCAACCACGCGTAGCTCTTGCAACGTAGACCAACTTCTCCTCTTTCTCTGACGAGAACCGACGGTCCGAACGCCGGGAAATCTAGAGAGAAGGTAGACGATTTCCAACGGTGAAGTCCGTTTCGTCATCCGAAATCTAGAAAAATTCCGGATATTCAACCAAAATTACCGTTTTCTCATTCCATAGGAACTGGACTTTCTAGGGTTTCACACTACCATGCACCCACACCGACTTGACGCTGACAGACTCGCATATGAATACATGATGCCAATGCATTTCCTTCATGTTACATGTATATATGAGTGTTACATGAAACATTTACATACCATGGATAATTACACTTACATCCATGCACTCCATGTTAATACATCAACAGCCATTAAGGTCAACTGACATTTTTTACACATGTTATCACAAATACACTCACACAATGTTGTCATCTTAATCTTCACTATATACCTCACTGCTCTTACAATTATAACCCAAACTTCATAACTATAATATCCACTACTGAACATAAAGTCATAAATATAAACTGAAACCACTTTGTTGTCTAAACTTAACACAATTTTTCAATGGATCAAAGAAACCAAATAAGAGAACTCACATTAAGTCCCGCTGAATCTGATATGCCTCCACAACTGGAGAAATGCCCTACTCACGATATACTTTTCATTATGTACAAACTATGCAGGAAAATTCTTCACCTTATGGAGTTTGTCGAAACTCCAAAGTTTTGTGTCCACACATAGATCAAGGCCGTGTACCAACTTTAGCCTTTCTGACTGGTCGAACTTCGACCACTGTGTTTCTAAACTTCAATTTCTCTTTTCTCCTTTCTCATTTTCTTTCCCACGAACTGTTTTTGTTTGTTCCTCCTTTTCCTTTTTCTCTTTTGCTTTTCTTTTCTCCCCCTCTTGGATTTTCATTGACCGAATTGGTCAAGGGAGGAAACTTCCTCCCCCTTTCCTCATACCACTTATGCAATCTATGTTTTTCCTCCTGTTTTTATTCTCTTTATTTCTTATCACATCATCTTTCATGTGCTAATTGTGAGCTACATTATCTGGGTACCACATGATCTCCACATGTGTCACTCAGTGCCATGTGGCATCCCCAAACCATGCCATGTGTCATCCGATACTTTACGCCGAAAACGCAGCCCCGACCGCTCTTAATCCAAACTAAATTGACATGTGGAAGCTATATTTCATGAGACGATTTCAACTGAGAACTCCATTTCAATATCCGATATCTAGAAAATTCGATTTTCTAACCAAAATTACTATTTACCCTCCTTTAAAAATTTGAATTTTCCAAGGTTTCACAACTTTCCCTCAAAGATTGTTTTCTTCTCTGAATGGGGTTTATGTTAATCTCATACTTATCTCCTATAAAGGCTCTTACCGGTATGTAGCACCATATGCTCTTAATGATCATTTCATTGAGTATCTTGCATATCTTGTCTTGTTAATGAACTTTTGTCAATCTTGAAACTTTTTGTAACTTTCATCTTCGCTTTCTCGTTATCTACTCTACTTTCTCATGTAAAATCGCTGCTCTTTAGATGTACTTCCACTTTACTGCATTGTAATGTGTTGCATTTCCTCGTGCAACTTTCACTTGACTATGTCGCATCCTCTGCATTTCTCGAGAAGGCTGGGCCATTTATTTAATTAAATTTATGCTATTACTTTGCCTATAAATTTACTTAAAATATTTTAATTTGTCTATTATATCTACATCCAAAGGGCGAGTTTTTTTATGACACATGCAACAAAGGCTATCTACAAGTTGCTTTTTGTCTAAGTATGTGAAAGTGGAGAAAATGTTTCACTTGAAGATATGCTATATGATGAACAAGATTCTTCGCTTCCATGGATAAAATCGAGGTGAGTTGATTTTGCTCAGAGATGTATGTTTCATTCTCCTCGAGACTAGTAATAGTTTCTTAATTCTTTCATTGTTCGAACTAATTTGAAGCTAATCTAAATGCACTGCTTCCCCGATTGGTTGTAAGGGACTTAGATTTGGGTTTTTTAATCTTTTTATTTTCTGGTTCTAAATTTTTGGTTAATGTTATCTTTAAAGTTTCAATGAGTACTTTATTCCATGGAAAATTGGATTTGGAACAGCAAACAGTATCACTATATCGAGTTGTTTTGATTTCTAATCCTTCTCTTGTACTTCCTTTTTTGAAGGCCTTAAATGGTCCATGTATCACAGATTAGCTTTTAGATTCGTGTATTTAAATTTGCAGCTTGCTCTAATGCTCTATCTTAAAGTTTCTATTTGAAATTAATACAAGTAAACATCTACTACCTCATTCTGGTTAATATCTTTCTAGCATAGACATTCTTACCCGAATCATAGACTTACCCGAGTGCAAGTATACTGCTTTTTAGATCTTCATCTATGGAAATGGAGATAGGAGGCTCAAATGTGTTTATCACCCGCTTTGTCGACCAACACCAAAATTATTTCCCAAAGAACCGTCAATGGTTGAGATGTATTTCAACTCGAGAAATGGAAAACCATTGGGAGGGTGTCGAAAAGACCCCCGGTCGTGTGAAACCGTCAACGGTTTACTGGTAAAGAAAGCTGCCTACTCGATCGATAATGGCACTTGATGATCTCCATGTCTTCTCGCAGCTTCATCCACAACAAATATCTCCCGTAGGATTTACTATTGCTTACACTGTGCCTTTGTGTATTGAAGATGAAGCTGAAGCGTATATTTGAGAGTGTGGAGTCAGCTGCCGCATGAAGAATCCGAGGGTCGAGCTTTTGGTGTCCATGAACTAAGGATGCTGAAGTATGAGTAAGAGAAGCATATTTCACGCACCGAGACTGCATCCTATTAGCTTACATGGTTTCGACTGCCAGGCTCCGGTTTTAAACATCGTGGCCGTGAGATCCTCTTAAGGCAGCGCTGAACCTAAGAGGCTACAAAACTCGAAGAAGAAAACAATTACAAAGCGTAGTGCTGTTATCCATGCACTTTGTTTCTCTCGTGGAGAGAATGGGAAACGTGATATGCATGGAAATGTAATGATTCTTGATAAACAAAGTGGGAATGTTGAGAGAGAAAACGAAAGCCTTAAGGAAAGGGTGAGAGTAGCATTTCAAATGGATCCAAAATGCCGCAGGAAGCCAATCTCTATCCGTGTCTTAGCCCTTCCCCCCGGTGTTTTCTCTCGTATTTCGACTCTTCCCCGATTAATTCGAATTTTGAGGTTGGAAGTTCTATATCAATCAATATTTCTGTGGCAAGTAATTAGTTTGGCTAGTTTAGAAAATATTCAACATTGATTTTCGTGACCTTTTTGCTGATATGTGGGCAACACCAAGAGATTTTCCTTCGATTTTCATGCTTTAATTTCAGCTTCACAAATGCATTATATTGTTAACAGAGTTATCTCCCTGAAATTATGATTATCAATGCATAACCCGAATGTTTTATTAGTGAAGCATGTGAACAATATTGCTGTTTTCCGCTGTGTTTCTTATTGTTTGATGCTACTGCTAGATCTGCACGAGTGTATTCTTCTTTAAGATGAGATTTGAGCCTTTATTAATTTTCTCTCGCAACCTAATTTTGAGAGCAATAATGGAGTTTACATGGAAACTGGGCTACTGGATAAATGTGACCACCCATAGATAACAAAACCAATTTGCTTATTGCTCAGCCTCTATCTAGGTTTATGTTTGTTTTTTCTTTTTCTATATAAATTTATATTATGTTACTTCTATTCAAAATTGTAATAAAAATAATTGTTAGTTTCTTTTCTGAAAGTATTAAATTTTAAAGTAGATATATTATAAAAAGTTGATTAATTCTATGAAAAGGACAACTATATTAATTGTCATATATTATTTGTGATGGTTGCTATGCTTTATCTAGATAATTATATAGCAAACAAGTAGTATTGATGGGTTTCATACTTATTTACTCCATTCATTTTTGTCTGCTTAGAGCGATTGATTTAAAATTATGTGTAGGAGATATTGTTATCTTTGGTGGATCAATTCCTGATGGATGAGTTGATTCATCATAAATTAATGTCTTAATTTAAACATTTATATATACACAGATTTAAGGGGCCCTTGAGGTTTGTCTCCGTAGTAATGGAAAGTGGTGAATGTATGGCTCGTACTTGTAAGAATAGAGTGATCGAGATGTCAAGCCCGAGTCCTTGTAAGAATAGAATAGTACAACGTTGTAATATAACATGGAAAATAAAAGGAGGAAAAAGAAAATAGAAGAGAAAAGGAAAGAATGTATATAAAATAACATTTTTAGATTATTTTTTTGATTAATTTTTAATTGTCTTCTCTTGTTTCCTTAATTGTTTTAAAGAATGATTATATAGATATGAGAAATAATTAAAACTAAAATATTACATATGCACAAAATTTTATTTTTAAGAATAAAGGAGATAAGGTGCACAAATGCTCGACTTTTGATTTTGCATATTAACTTTTTTTGGTTCCAAAATACTCTCGATGTTTACTTTTGTAGCTCAACCATACCCTTGCCGTTACTTAATTACATCGATGTTCCAAACTATAGCACCATAACTATATTGATCTTCCGTCATTGACCTAATCACCCCGGGCCAGACCCATATAAACTTCCATTAGAAGACTGGTCGCTCTTCCCAAAAAAAGAAAAAAAAGAAAAAGAAAAGTTAATGGTACTACGTAAATAGAACCTTTCAATCGCCCGTGATAAAACTTAGTCCGTAGTGCTTAAGTTACGACAATACCATAGTATAGGCTATGTCTAATATTTGAAACAAGCCTTCTTACATGTCTTTGATGCCCAATTGCCTATTGAATCTCCTTTAATCTTCGCTCCCCGCTTGTGGTCAGACTGTAGCGTAACATCAAGCTTGCATCTGTTATCTTAGTTTATTTCATGAGATTAATACATGCTTTCTTTGCAACAAGCCATGTAATGCATGCTTTTGCAAACAATATGCAATGCTTTGTTCTTGCTTCTTCCCATGCTAAGAAAATATCTCGTGTCCCACACCTTTTTATCTCTATTCTTCTATCAAGTGTATCTTTAAAACTTGGAATTCCTTAAAATTGTAAACTCGTGAACAATTATATCGTCTACATAGACAATGGGAATGTTCATTTTCATGAATGGTGTGCATTTGAAATATATGGTGTGCGGCCCTTGGTTTTCCTCTCGAAAAAGCCATATTTCTTTAATGATCTTAGTAAATGGCTTAAACCAAGCCTCAGTAATTATAAATGATTTTCTTTAGTTTGCACACACTTTCTTGTTGGATTTCTAGTCTAAAATCCATATACACTTCCTCCTAACTTCCCATGAAAAAAAGGAATTTTAATATCGACAGGAATAAGTCTTAAACAAAATTAGCCGGTAGAGATAAAGGATTGTAATTGAATTCATCTTAGTCATTGAGCAAATTGATAACCATTACAGAAAATTGAGCTTTTTCCTTAGCCACTAATTCCATCTTGCATCTTCAATAGAGCTAGCTGGTTTTATATGGGATTCTTGGGAAACCCATTTGCATCCCACAAAGTTTTCTTTCCACTAGGCAACCATTCACTTCCCCATCTACTCTTATGAGTGCCCTCATTTCCACAAACACAACAGCCCCATATTTAGATTTCCTAGAGTTTCTTGGGTATACTTCAGGCTGATTTTTTTTTTTATTATTATTATTATTATTTTATGACAAAGAAAAACAAAGCAACACTTAATTAGGATGTACAGGCTAGGATATTTAGGTGCGGGCTCCAACACTGTTCTTAATGTAAGCAATGGAGCATCCAAGCTCTGATTTTATTAAAGAATTTGATTTAGATGAAGATTGAAATAATAATTTTCTTTGGAGATGGGAATTGACAATTAGGAAAAAAAAGGTAGATGATTAGGGGAAAATATAGTAAATTTATACCAAGAAAAAGGAAAGAAAAGATATGGATAAACTTAATTGGAATCATTATTATTGGAATCAAATTAGAGTTAAGATGAGTCATAATTAAAGTAGATCACTATTTCAAGTCGATTAGGATTAGCCGATTAGATTATAAATATAACAATTAGAATCATAAAAGATCATTGAATCCTAATAAACTTCGAATTTATGAAACTTATAACAAAGTTAATCAATATAAATCAAACGACTCTGATATTAATAGTACTAGTTTTTTTTTTAATTATTGCATATGTTACACTCAATGATGAGACTCATAGCGCCAGAGATAGCATAAGCCCTAAAATTGTGAAAGTAGTACTCTATGTCCAACAGCTATGGATTGAAACCTGCACCCTATGATGCCCTTGAAAGCAAAGCTTTACCCATTACACTCAAAGCTAATGCTGTATTTTCAAATCATATAGCTGAAAACTTCACCAAATTCTTTATAACATCACTTTACAAACCTCTTTCATCTCAAGATCTCAAGTGTCTTTTTCTGTTGTTTAAAACAACATTTAAGCAGGAAATGGGAAGAAATAATTTGCAGATTAAAAGAGAGGGAAGAATAATCCAAGCCTTCTCCAAAATTGAAGTCACGCTCCCAGCTCCGCCTACTCATGTAGAAGGCCTTGCAGATTCAAGGCTTCGCTCTTTTGTTGTTTCTTTTTTCTTTTTTTTTTCTTTTAATTTAATTTTTTCTGTTATGTAAACTTTATTCCTTGTTCCTCTCTTTACATCATACAAATAGAACTCACTCACTCTTATTTTGAGTATAACCATCCTTTGGTTGTCCTTCATCATGGGATTTATCACATTCCTTCTTCTTCTCGAGTATACCAAGGAGTTTATAGAATTCCAACAACTTCATTCATTTTGTTACCAACATCATTCTATGAGTTATAGGCTCAAATTTTTAGGTCATTGGATGAGATTATTTATAGTAGAGTAAATTTGACTCAGGTTAGGGATACAAATGATGTCAAATCTTTAACTCTGAATTCTCCTCAAAGAGTTGTCCGACAAAAATGAAGCTTCTCAAAAGATTTCAACACCTACCGTGATATATTTTTTCGGATTGAGGGTGAAAATACTCAAACCTTTATGAGTTGGAGAATAATCAGTTAAGAACATACGCATAAGATCTTCTAGATACAATTCGGGACCCCCTTTACTTTGCACATTTAGAACATACAACATACTCAAATATTTTAGCAGAGAATGATCCAAAGGGAATCATAGCCTTTCAAGATATCAATTGACTTTTGAATTGTGAATCTTTTAAGGCTACCTCGATCAAATGTGTGGTTGTTATAATAATGGCTGGTTCAAAATGACTTTTGATGTTTTTCGTGAACAGCTTGAGCTCTTCCCGTTTCTTAAAAGATGTTAATTCTTTCTTTGGCCACCCATTTGGTAAGGTCTGTTATTGCACAAAGAAAATATATGTTGCCATTTTCAAGAATATAAGTCAGTAAAATTGAATTGAATTATTCTTTTCCATTATCAACTCGAAAACTGTATTTCTTTGTTTGAAATGATTGCAATCATTTCATGAAAATTTTTAGATGGGAGGGTAGCTTCAGATTTTTTTTGTCTAGCAAGTAAATCCATGTGGTGCGTAGTAATCATGACAAATCACAAATCATTGGCTGTAAAACCAAGATAAGTTAGAGATGGAATCTCCTGAACATCACTATGAATGATGTTTAGAAGGTCATCATCATTGTAGTTTTCGAATGTGTTGAAAAACCTACATATGAAGACTCATAGTCAGAATTCATATTCGTAAGCTATTAAAATATAAGTTCGAGAAGCATTTATGAGTTTTTAAGTGAAAAGATTGTACTAGATCAAGACTACCTCAAAGGGAAATGGAATCCTCTAGTTGATCTCAATCATCGAGTTTCAAATAATTATTCAATTTGATAATCAATGAACGCAAATACAGATGTAAGGCATGCATTTTATGCCATCACTTATTTCAAACTGATGACTAAGCCTAATAATAGTAGACTTTTGGATGCTTTATTTCATAGGCTTGCCTTTCTGTTTTATAGGAAAACAGGATTGCAATGTCTAATGTGTTACTGATATATCTTTTGTTGCTACCGACTTCTGTTCATCATGTATCCCCCCTAAATGTTACTCGCTTTTCATGTCTTAGTTTTCTTTCTTGATGAAAAAGGTGTTCAGAGCACAGATTAAAGGAAATTATATTCCAATATTATTTGTTTTGACAATGTGTTCCCGGTAATATGTAATAGCCTTGTGCCCATGGTCCAGGGCAACCATGGCATGATTTACACTTTAAAGTCAGGGTCCCGCGCATATAATACAATGACGAACTTCTAACAAAGATGGAGAAAAGCAAAGAAAACGGGCGATTTCAGCTAAAAGGTCACACATTGGCATGAAGATGCTTTGATAAAGCTTGATCAAGATTACGGATAATCACTCCTCTCCCTGTGTCCTACTAGTGATCATGCTCAAGCATTACCAAGATGATCCAGAGAATTGACATGTGCGTGTACAAAAATACTGTGTTATTTTAAAGATCAATTACTTACTCATATTACCTATTTGGAGATGGAAAACAAAAAAGGATCAGTAGATTCGAGGCTTACTCTCTTGTACTAGGTATTTAGATCAATTGATTCACAGATATGAGGGATTCTCAAAGCTTGTTTAGGATGCCGAGGTACGTGTTAGGACTACGCTTTACAAGTAACTTCCTGTTAATTCCGTGAGTTCGTATCCACTAAATTAATTAATCAGTTTCTATGTTAGTTGACTTTATACTAGTAAAATGGCTTCTTTTCTATCACCCCTTTACTTATGCAATCTGTTTGTGGAAAGAATATGAAAATAGATAAGAGCATACATGTCGCTATGTGAAAGCTATAAGATCTACAAGAACACTTCACATAGAGAACCAAGATTGGATCTCGCATATTACTGGCCATCATGCAAAAATGCAGGTAAGCGCGGTCTTGTCATCCCGTTTAATTCCTACCTGTCTCGTTTAGCTTGTTACACAATTGAGACATTCGGTACTACCAAATTTTTAAACTCGAGTAAAAACATGAAGGTGATTTTATTATCTTGATATTTATTTCAAAATGTTATCTATTTTACCGCTTATCCCAAAGAATAATTCAAGATTCGCTTCACTTTGCTAATATAACTCATGTTAGCTTGATATGCATTGTGGGTTTGACTTAATAATGGTATCTTAACAAGATATTAGAGCTTTGGTTGCTGTAAATCTCAATTTTGTCTCACTCAAGTTTCTTGTTTGTTCATTCCCTAACTATATCTATAAGTTCTGATCTATCTTCTATCTCTTCACATGAGTATGGGGCTGCATTCTGAGATGGGTTATAGCCTCATATGCATCATGGGGTCATTTATTTGTAATTCATGGTCCGACACACATGTCTTCCACGCGGTGGGCATGATCCCAAATTTTAGGAAGTTATTAGCTTGGTGTGCAATAATGGACAACCTAACATGATAAGCTTTTGGATGAAATTTCTTCTCACATTGCTTTGAGAGATACATGAAAATCTTATCTACATGATAATTAATGCATGAATACGCTTTAAAAGGCGCACCTGCGACTTTAATCTCCTTTTCAACACTTTTTACTCTTGAAATTTCTTAATTATATATATTAATATTCATATAATTTCTTTACCTTTTATATTGAATGTTTCTTTTAAAATGTTAGGAATGTTAATTTTTTCAATTCAATTAGATTTGAATCATATTTTATAAAAATAATGTGCATCCTAGATCATTTACCACTTCACCTCTGCTGCCGCCAGGTCAGGCTTAGCGCCTAAGCCTCCGTGGAGGCTTTGTGCTCGTGCCCTCGCACCTTTTAAAACTATGTGCATGAAGATTTATTTGAGCTGGTTTTTTCTTTTCCAAAATTCGGATTTTGGGTTGCTATTTTTATTTTAATATCAAAATTTTGACATTTTGCACATGTAAATAATATTTCCTTCTTTCTTCCTTGCTTCTTCTATTTTCGCTGATTATAATAATTAGTGTATTCTTACACTCTCTCTCAATAATAGATGCTTATTCAAAATTTCCTTCAAATCTTTGTTTCTAATTCATGCTTTTAAAGAGTTCATTCTCTCGCTATGTTTTCACTTACATTCTATTTGTGTGAGCAGGTGCGTATAATTTAATTCCTATGGAAATGGGGCCTTAAAATTTGTAGCAAAATCGTTGCATATGAACATTTCGTGTCTATATAGTGATACCGATGAGGCCATGTGTCGAAGTAGTGCCGCTGCAAGAAATTCTTTTGGCAGGTTAAACAAACATCCTTTTCTCATGTATTGTGCTTATCTTCTACCTCCAAGATCTAAGATGCTGATATTTTTCTAACTTGGCATGACTCTACTTTGTTTTTTCATTTGCCATTTTGGTGGATCTGTCACCTATGCATTATTAGTTGATTTTACTTAGTCCATAAGTTAGAAAGTTATGTCTAAGGGTAAAGGTCGATCCAGAAGCCTCAACTCCCAACAGAACAAGGAAAAACATCCTTTTATTTATTTTTATTTTTTTATACAAACTTACATAATCTTAAACTTAGTTTAATTCTCCTGAGTAAAAATCTTCATCAAGAGGGATTGGAGATGAACCTGAATATGAATGTTGAAAAGTTTTATGAATAAAGTTAGTCCCAAAACATTTAATTCATAAAAATATGCAATACGGGAATCTAAAATCAGAAGATAAAAGGTAAAGTTTCATGGCTTAGGGAATGCATAGACAGTTTTTCCAAGAGGTTGCAAAGTGGTGATGTGACGCCCCGATCCCGAGGGTCCGTTGACTAACCGTCAACCCGTGGAATACTAATGGATGTCGGGTTACCCGACGCCACTTTATAGAATCGGTCAGAGTCTCCTTTGTACGGGAGCTCTACCCAATTACAACACCTGCATGTAACCTGTCCCAAGCAGTCCAATATAATTTCAACATGAGTAAAATGGCCACTCGAGCCCAATAACAATACTCATCATCATACAACAACTATATCCAATAGTTCTAAGAGTTAATAATTTACTCTTATAAAACACATATATTAAAATTAGAGAATTCTAATACATGTATGAAGTCGTCAAAGCCACAATCCGGCTTTTCTTCTAAACTCAGCCTCTAGGACGAGCCGGGCCCCCCGCACGCTCTCCCGTAATTAAAATAATATCCCTCGACGTGGTGAGCTAATGCTCGCAGGAATCGCCCCTAAGTGGGCTACTCTCCACCTAAGTGCAATGCAATGTCTAAAACAAACATACATTCAAGTAAATGCATGATCCTACTTAAATGTCTACATGACCAACCTGCATCCCGAGTCCTCATCGACTCCCTCACACTCGCCTAAGCCTCGTATGAGAATTCTTATATTCATTTGTTTGTTAGTGGACAACCCTCCGATGTGTAGATATCAATTGGGCCGTCTCCGACGATTGATATTATTTATGGACTACCCTCCGATATATCAATTGGGCCGTCTCCGACGATTGATATTTTTAGTTTTAGACAACCCTCAGATAATTCACATTTGTATTAACCCCTCCGAACCATTTTCTAGACTCATCTCATGCACTCACCCTATAGTCCTAGGGTGTTCCAAGGCATATGGAATGCATAAGGCCCGATCCAGTCTAATTCACATGTAAATATATAAACATGCATATATTTACAAAACAATCAATTCACACAATCATGTCATGTAAATTCTCATTCATCACATCAAAATTAGCTCACATGGGCTAATGATCAAACAGAAGCAATTCAATTTGAATTACTTGACTAAACACATATTTTCACAAATTTTATTTTAGAACATTGTTTCGTGAACAAGAAACCTCAAGCATCGTTCCTATCAAACACAAATTATCTGCTCACTTTGTGAACCCGACTTCGCCATTTCGTCAATCCAACCACATGATTTATTGAACCATTCCTCACATGAACTCCAAACAGTCCGTAGAACTCCGGGGACACGACTGCCAGGGTCTCAAATTCAACATTTCTTGCCTCCAAGGTTTGGAACCGATCAAACGGCTGTTCAAGGCCTCAACCAACCGAAACATTAACATAGTACTTAAACGAAGAATAAAACCCAAGTAGGGAGAAACCCCTACCTCTTGAGTTTGAGGAAACTCCCTAAACTGCACTCCACGTCAAGCCCTCTCTCACAGAGCATTTTCCTTCTTGTCCCGAAACCGCGACTGATCGCTCAGAAACTTCCAGAGAGAAGGAAGACACTCTCTCTCTAAAAATGAGATCCAAGCTTCCTATGCAAGACTCCTCCCTCCTCTCACGTTTTTCTCCCTTTTTGCTTTTGGAGAAGACAAGTCACTATTCCTATTTTGTCTTATAGTGACTTAAACAATCCCAAAATGCCTATTATGTCCCCTCATTTCCCAGTTTTGACATTCGGCACTATCTCGGCCGTCCATTTTCATCATTTCTCTACTCATACCATTTATGGCACATGGAGCATTGTTATATGTGACTTCGTCATGATCGAAATCGCTTTACGGCACTGAACGCGATGCCTCGAAAAACGTGTAAATTCCGACTGTCTTGGAATTCGACGAAATTTTACATGCTAGCTAGATTTCGTGAGACAATTCCAACGGTGAAATACGTTTCATCATCTGAGATCTAGATAATAAATTACGGATTTTTTAGCTAAAATTTCAATTTTGTAATTGAAATTACGATTTTGCCCTTTTTCCAGAAATTGGAATTTCTCGGGTCTTACAGGTGAGGTTTAGATAAAATTGTTGGTGGAATGGAAGATTTGCAGTGGGAAAATGTTAAGAAAAGAATGTAGCATTAGATAAGAATGAAGTTAAGAAAATTATTCACTATCTTGAAAAGGCTACAAAAATAAGAATTCAAGTAAAATTTATGGCCCGTGATGATTTATATGTGGTAAGATAGGTACGCAGTTATGACCCATTATGAGTCCCAAATCGCTAAGTTATCGCTTGATTTTCAGGTTTATAACCACTTGGGCCCTCTCCCCATGACAACTAGCTTTAAGGCGAGCCTTACTCAAGGGTCAGGAATAAGCAGAAGCTAGAGTGGTTCATTCTCGGGGATGACCCCGTCTCGAAATTGTGGGAGGGTCAAGCACCCGTGGGGTCCGCTGAAGTCACTATGTTGTTGTGGGAGTGGCTATTACCCGTGGGTCTGCAAGTCACCAACTGCTGTGGACGTCGGTTTTGAAAGAGGGATGGATTGTTATGACTCATTGTCCCATCGTTAAGTTACTTGGCCAATCTTATGGGTTTATAAACCACTTCAAGGTTCCTCCCTCGATAAATAGCTTTTAAGAGTGAGTTCTATTCAAGTGGTTGTAATAGAAAAAGACAGCGAGGGAAGATGAGCGCAAACTATCTGCAATTAATAAAGGCAGAGATCATAGAATTTTAGTTTAGGCTGTTATTAGTGACATAAGGGAGATAGGAAGTCTAAAATTCGTGGAAAGATGAGAATATGGAAGATTGTAGAACATGGGATTTTTCTTTGCAGCAAAGGTAAAGGACTAATTTGTTTAACAAGACCCTAATCATGAAGACAAAAGGATGAAAAGCACTTTCGTGAAACATAATATGTAAAGTTAGGTCAATATAAAGCCGCACAAATTATCATGATGTTAAGTTTACAAGTTATGTTATGAACTTGAGTGAGTGGGATTTTAAGCAAACTTTACAAGCGTACGCGGTATCAAAGTTTGTACTTCTTGGAGTGTTTCCTCAAGGAAATATACCATGAAGCTATTTTCTTGGATAAATTAAAGAGAAATTTGAACGATAAGAAAGATTTCCATGTAGTGCTTATTGACATTGGAGGATGCATGCAAGGGATTTCTAAGGAATATTAATGTACCGAGTTGCAAGAGAGGAGGTTGGAGCAATATGTGATCAAAGTCACGCATAATGAGTCTCAGGCAAAGTATGACAAAATGTTGAGGACGTATTAAATGAAATCCCGATTAGATCTCTTACTTTTTGTATTGATCATCACGTAGTTACCGGGCATATTCAGTGGAGATGCATCATGTGCTAGTAGTGTGTCGATTATATCGCTTTAATTGATGTTAATAAAGGAGTTAACTCTAAGTTATAACTATCGTGATAGATACTCGAAGCCATGGTATCGGGCAAGGATGACTCGTGAAATTTTTTTATCACATAAATACGTAAAGTGATGGTTTCGCTATCACGAGATTAATTAATTATCCATAATGGTGAAGATCAAGGAGGATTTCTCCATCTTGTTGTTGAATCACGTAATGGAATGAACCAGAAGCAAATTTGAAGTATTTTGTATCTGAAGGCCTTTCATACTACATGGAAAGATTTGATCGGATAGTACATACTTGGTTATGCCTTTTGGTACATAATGTTGGTATTAGAAACAACGTGTTTGAAAAATAAGTTTATCTGAACAAAGATAGAACAAGTGGGAATACCCAAAGAAAAGATGGAACTGTAAAACAGTCTATCATCAAGAGAATATAGGTGATCTAAGTTGGTTCCCGACCATAAGCTAATGGAGTCAGTGAAAAAGCAGTCTGAACAATGATTTCATTCATATTCATGGTGTCACAACAACAAGGTGAGTCAAGGACCTTGGTAAAATTTGGCAACAAGCAACATGAGTGAGAAAGATCAAGCGCTATCTATGGTTGAATTATAGGTGAAGGACTCTAATCCTCGAGGTTTTTGAACATCAAGCCGAAATATTCAAAATATTGCTTTCATTTTTATGATTGTTATGATGAGGATGAATCTTTAACATATACAGGATGAATCTTTAACGTATTCATTAAGGTAGGGAATTTATATTAGTTTAAATCAGAGTTGAATTAGGATTAATAGTTTGAGTCAAATTAGGCTTAATAGTTGGAATCAAGTGGAATTTGGCTGATTGAAACCAAATTAGAATTAGAGTCATAATAGGTCATTAGAGTCTAATATACTTCCAATTTTCTTAGAGATGTGAGCTAATAAGGCCATGTAAAAAAAAAAATTAGTGATTTAATAATATTTTGTTTCTTTGCAAATAATGCAATTCTCAGTAGCGAGACTCAAATATTTTCTTATCCATTTTTCCTCATTGATGAGACTCCACCAAGCGTTTGTGGGACTATATGGCTTTCTGTCACTTCTCTTCACATATTTTCTCTATATTTTTCAATATTATCTCTAAGCTCACCTACTCAAATTTTAAACAAAAACACTTATTTTGATCCTTAAAGCTATCAGAAATTTGGACCAATTTGAGGACAAACAATGAGTATGATGTACCAGAATTATTAGAGCGGGCTATTAATAAGCGGGCCTTCTTGATACGCATCACCAGCGAGATTATTTGAACTTTTTACTGCCTCGGAAGCGTGGATTCATCTATAAAAGTCCTCTTCAAACATGCAATTCTTACGAAGCGAATTGCATTGGTATGGCATTTTCCTCGATGTTAATAAGTTAACTAAACATATTCTCCATCCCAAAAAAACATTTCATCATGGGTTGAATATCTAATAGGAGCCACGATTTAGATTGTATATCATTGTGGTTGAAGTATAATGCTCCACCCTTTCGCCTTAATCATAAATTAAAGGGAAAAAAAAGGATTGACGGAAATGAACAGTTCCTTTATAATTCTTGTTGCTAGTAATTTTGTTGTTCTATGTAATATTGGCCTTTCCCTACACATATTTGTTTGGAGGGCTAGGTTTGGTTTAAGGAAAGAAGCAAAAGAAAAAAAAAATATTAAGGTGATAAATTATTTTGTAAGCTACTTCAAGCTCACTTTAATTAATTTAATTCTTATACATAATGATTAAATAGTTTGAGAAAGGCATAATTCGATTAATTTTTCATCATATTTGATTTTCTCTAGTATTTTTCATGATAAAACCGACATGAGAAAATTATTCTTTTAATTCTGATGTAGTGCTCATTGATATCATGCCTCTATCATGAATTTACACTGACTAACCTTACACCCAGTCACCTTTATTTTCCCATCTTAGGTTTGCTTAGATCATATTTTCATAAGCTTTTGAGTATCTGCGATGAAAAAAAGGAATTTGGTTTGGTCACGATGGTGCATTTATCATGTAGACATATCAGCACGAGAATCATTTGTTCCATTATAGTTGAAAATCCGAGGTTATATTCTGCCATTAGTATTACGCCGGTTCTGTTTTCTTTTTCTTCTTCATTGCGGGGATTAGCTCGGAAGTACGCCCAGATTATGATTTATGTCCATGCGAAGGGATGATAGTTGATGATGAATATGTCTGATGGGATCCGCCAATATTAACGAGAGAGATCATGGATGGTTCGAGATCTAAAGTGCCATAGGCACTTATCGGCAAACATAGACATGGTCGAGGGAAGAAGACTCATCCGCTGACGGGTTAACATATCATTTTTTTTTTTTTGTTCATGTTGTTTCAAAAACATTTGCATTCGTATCACCGATATTCATCTTACGTAATTTGGATACGGGTATGGGCATAGGATGTCACTGCGGGCGAGCACGGGCGTTCTCGAGTTGTTTTTGCCAACCGGAGACTCTGAATGTATGAGAGAAAGCGACGGCATTGCCAAAATAATGGCGGATATGTCACGGGCGAAGAATACAAAGAGATGGCCGGGACATTTGATACGTACCCGATCCGAATTGAACAAAAGATGGAAGAAATAACCACGTGCCCGGTCACGAAATGCTTTCGGGCGGCCGTGGTAAAGTTCTTGGATTATCAACTAATCTTCCTGATGCTCTAACCACATAACTATCTCATCAAACCTTCATAATTTAGTAATGGTTTATCATGAAAGTCCAGACGAGGAACAAAAATGGCGAGCATACTGAGTAGCTTGAGGTGAAATGCAGAGCAAGATGATAATACCATTGCATACCAAGCAGGTTAGAATCGAGTCGGGCCAGAAGAAGACACCTCTGTTTTAGGATGTAATTCGCATTGTATGTTTTTGTTTGTTTGTATGGAAAATAAGTTCCAAATGAAAACATTTTCGATGATGGTACAATGTTAATATCAAGTTTCCATGATATTAAATATACACCTCTTTGGGCAAATGGGAAAGCGAAGCTTCCACTTTCATTTTCCTTAATGTTTGAAAGTATTGCATGAAGTGTTTGATAAGTTGTCAATTTGATGCCTTTTAAAATTAAATTAATTTTTTAAATTCATAAAAACCTTAAAAATTTACATTTTGTTTATTCAAATATGTAATTCTAATTTTTCTCAATTCACTTTCCCTTTTAGAATCATCATATATTAAGAATATTAAAATTTTAATAACAACCCATCATGCCTAACTCACATGATAGAGCGTTCAATATTTAAATAGACAAGACATAGGGGTAGGTGTCTGAGTTTGAGTTCTAATGGAGACAATTTATTATATTATAATTAATGTGTTTAGTTGTAAAAAAAAAAAAAAATTAACACCATATATTTTTTTTTAGGAGTCTAATTTTATACACCATTTTCTACCATATTCATTCTTATTTTTATGATATGTTTGATTCTTTCAATTTTAAGGCGTTAAGAAAAAATAAATAAAAGGAAAAAAAGTGAAAGAAAAATACCACATTCATTCTTATTTTTATGATATATCGACTTGGATCGAAGGTCGGTAGGATGGAAACTCCCAGCGTGGTCATTTATTTTATTTTATTTTTAAATTAAAAATAATTTTTTTCGTGTCTTCTGAAATTAGGGTTTTTAGCTCACTTTCTTCCTCTGCAGATTCTGAGGTCATTCAATCACTGTACACTGTAAGCTCTCTAACCCTCTCGAAGCTTTCTACGTATTTTTTTTTTTATTCAGAAGTTTTGTTTTTCTTCCTACTCTTTGGTTCCCGGCTTTCGATGTGAAATGCCTCGTGTAATTGCCTCCATACTCTGAATCTTTTATAGTTTGTTGCCGAGTTTCTTTTCTCTCTCTTTCTTCTCCTCCCTTGTATGTAAAGTTGTTGTGTTTGATTGGTGAGAAAAGTGAGGAGAAAGAGCGAAATGAAAGAAATTGAATCTTAACGTTTTTATGTTATTTTCTAAAGGGATGTTTAGGAAAAGCAGAAGATTTAAATTTTAGTTCTGATTTTTCTCGTAAACTATTTCTCTTGTTGGATTTTGAATTTGAGCTTGATTCGGAGCTAGGTCATTTAGTGAATTTTCTCACGGAAATGTAAATTTCAACTGTCTGAGTCATTTTCTTTGAAAGTCAAAATTTTATTTTTCAGACTTAGATAATCTTAAAATAACTGGAGTTGTCATGACAAAATGTACTGTTGGAATGTATTTGTTTTGGGTATTGTTTATGATGAAATGATTATTTTTTAAAATCTTTTAGCGTTAAGAAGGTCGGAGCATTGTTCGGTTGAAGAGGCCGGCTTTCCGCGGGGCCACCCGCGGTCTTTGAAAGATCCCGGATACCTCGTTAACAAGAGAAGGAGACCAACGATTGTACCCCTCTAGGGTACGCGGAAATGAAGTGGGCGGTTCACGTGTCTGTATCAAGGAAAACCATATTGGTATACCACGTACGTTGTCTTTTATTTTGATTTGCTAGTTTTTTACTTCTATTTTTCAACATTTGGTTTTAATTTGTTTGTTTATGTTTGTTCATGTTCTGCTGGTGATAGTTTGACTGTAGGAATTCATCCGACATGCTCGAGGCATGGCTGCTGCCATACTTTGATGAGATTGATCCTTGATACGCTGATTTGAAATATGAGAGTTTAAGAGAATATCATTATTGTTTTTCATATTGTAATCTCAGGTATGGTCATTTTCTGCAATTTTTTTTTTGAAACAATGGAATGATTGTTTCCTGAATAAGTCTCCTAGAAAAATGACCTAAAACAACTATTGCTAAAAACATCTATAAATATTCATACGTATCTTCTCTTACCAATATCTTGTGCTATTAGAACCCTTTGCGAGATATATCTTTATGGGAATGAGACTACATATAACACCCAAATTTTATGCCGCTCTTTTTAGACCAGCTCTTGCTTCTCAATAGTTTATTCATTTAAGAATTTCCAATATTTCTTTTTCCTCCGGGGAATAAACTCTTGGAAATTCCTGCTTCATATGAAATAGCTTCTACATGGTGAAATCTATCCATGGTTTCGATACGGCCTTGAAGATTTTCTTGAGCCAACTTTTCTCCATTTGAATTCTGACTGCATGGCTGATGAATGCTCTTGAAACCAGTTTGAAAAGCACATCACTAGTTAGTTATCTACCATCATAAGCATTGTAATAAGAGTATTCTCTTGAACAGTTGGGTGATCCTCTATGAAAAGACCATTCATGATTAGGGGTTCAGCACACTACGGCCTTAAGGGGATGTAGGTTAATGGACCTACCCCCTTTGCATCTCTGTATAAAGTGTCCATACACACTTGAACATGTACTTTCGTACTTGAGAGCACGAGGAAATTTACAATAGTAAATCTATCAGCTGAAATTCCTTTGGAGAAGCCCCGTTTGCATCTCTGTATAAAGTGTCCATACACACACTCGAACATGTACTTTCGTACTTGTGAGCCCGAGAGGCTACATTAATCAAATCTATCTGCTAAAATTCCTTTGGAGAAGCCCCAATCATTCACCTTCTTTGATTATATTTAAGTTCCCATTGCTTTCCTCAGCATTGTTTTCTTTTCGGTGAATGGGTTTATGTTAATCTCATACATATCTGATTGCTCTTATTTGTGGTATGTAGCAGCATATCATCAATGATCATTTCATTCAATTATCTTTCATGTCTTGTCTTGTCAATGAACTGTCAATCTTGAAACATTTTAGAACTCATGCCGGGTTTTTTCCTTTTGATTTATCTCTCCCTACTTTCTCATGTAAATTACTTTGTTCTTTTAGATTTGCTCTCACTTTCTTGCATTGTAATGTGTTGCATTTCTTGTGCAGCTTTCACTTGGATCATCTTTTATCCCTTCCATATTTCTGGAAGGTTGGCCATTTGATTTAATTAAAATTTATGCCTACTTTGCCTATAAATTAAAATTTAAAAATATTTGAATTTGTTTCATTAGACCACATTGAAAGAGGCGAGTTACATGGCCACATGCAACAAAGGCTATCTACAAGTTATTTTTGTCGGATTATGTAGAAAGTGAAAGTTCGATTGAAGATATGTTGTATGATGAACAAGACATTCTTCGCTTCATGGATAAAATTGAGGTGAGTTGATTTTTGTTTGTAGATGTATGTTTCATTCTCACGGCTTTTTAGAGATTAGTAATAGTTTCCTTAATCTCCTCTCATTGTCAGGCGATTTTGGAAGCTAATCTAAATGCATCTGTTTCGCTGATTGGTTGTAAGAGACTTGGATTTGGGTCTTTTAATCTTTTTATTTTCTAGGTTAAATTTTTTGCCAATGTTATCTTTAAGGTTTCAATGAGGACCTTATTCCATGGAAAATTGGATTCGTACCAGCGAACAGTATCACTATATCGAGCTGTTTTGATTTCTCATCCTTCTCTTGTATCACGGATTAGATTAGATCTGTTTATTTAAATTTGCAGTTTTCTCTAATGTTCTATCCCGGGTCTCTTATTCGAAATTAATACTACAGAAACATCTACTACCTCATTCTTAAACTTAAATCTTTCTACCATAGACATTCTTACAGATCATAGATTCTACCAGTGCAAGTATTGTTGTTTTGAATCTTCATCGTGGAATTTGTTCTTCACCTTCTATGAGATTAATTGGGTTTGTCTTCAACATAGGGAGGTTTTGGCAAATAATCTAATATAGCAGAGTAGTCTATTAAGATTTAATTGACTATACTTCTAATATTGATTTTTTTGGTGCTCCACCACAACATTATGTTATTGTTGTGAATATAGTTTGAAACATGTTACATAACACCAATCTAATAAAATATAAAACTTGTTCTGAAAAAAAAGGAAGCAATATGGTGTGTGTATTTCTCATATGCCAAAATATTGGTTGCATATAATCCTGCTTTGTTGTAGACTGTTTGGACATTTACAACAATTGACTTTAGATGTGTTGCTTAATTTGATTATCTCATTTAATGTTCCTGTAAATATAATTAAATCAATCTTCTGCAGGTTATTGATTTCCATCAAACTTTAGAAGTAAATGGTATACGATTTTGGTGTTACACAGCTGGGCACGTCCTTGGGCGCCATGTTTATAGTTGATATTCTTTGGTGTTTGAGTACTTTACACTTTGGAGACTATTCGCGAAGAGAAGATCGGCATCTTCGTCTTGCTGAGATCTGCGGTTCTCCCACGATATTTGTATAATTGAATCCACTTATGGTGTGCAACTCCATCAACACAAGATGTAGAGAAAAGCGGCTTCCGGATGTCATCCACTCAGCCATTTCTCCAAGAGTACATGTTCTAATCCTGATAAGTATTGGTCCTAACCATCTGAGCTCCATGCATACCCGTATATTATGCTTCCCCCCTTGCAAAAAGGTGCATGAGTACATTTGCAGGACATACACATCAACTCCATGAATGAAGGATGCAATCAATTTGCAAATTCGAGATCCTTTTGACTTCAAGCACATATCTACTTTGAAGAGCATTGAGAATTTAGCGATCTTAGGTCCATCGGTGGTGATGGTGAGTCGAATGGTCTTGAGGTGGATTGTCAAGACAACTATTTGAAGCGTGGTGCTCGATAAAAGAAAAATGTGTGTTATGCACGGGTATGTCGTGGAACGTTGGCAAAAACCATCATCAATGAACCCGAGGAAGTTACTCTAATGAATGGTGCTACTTGCTCCCCTCAACATGCGAGGTCCACCATATCTTTCTCGCTCATGCAGTTTTGCCTGAACAAGTATGTTCTGAAGGAGCTCATGCCACCTAACATCATTCTTGTCCATGGAGGCCAATGAGATGGGAAGCTCAAGCAACTTATCACGGGTTTCGTGCCGCAACACCAAAATTATTTCCCCAAAGAACTGTCAGTCGGTTGAAATGTATTTCTACTCTGATAAAATGGCAAAAACCATTGGGAGGCTTGCTGAAAACACCCCTGAAGTTGGTGAAACTGTCAGCGGTTTACTGGTAAAGAAAGCGTTCACTTATCAGATAATGGCACCTGATGATCTCCACGTCTTCACCATGACCCCATCCACAATGAAATATCTCTAGAGAGTTACTATTGCTACGGTGGGTGCCTTTGGTGTATTGAAGCATAAGAGCGAGATATTTAAGAGTGTGGAAGTCATTGCCGGATGGAAGAAATCACGAGGTCCAAGCACCGGTGTCCATGAACGGTTGGCAGTGAAGTATGAGTTAGAAGCATATTTCATTGCGGAGATGGATCCTGTAGCGACATGGTCTTGACTTTGTTGTGGCTCTGGTTTAAACATCAGCCATTGAGATCCCCAAGGTAGTAGTTAGTCGAGAAGAGGCCTGGCCGAAGAAGAAAACAATAAGAAAGCAGAAAAGGTTATCCATGCACTTCTTGTTTCTCTGTTTGGAGATGTGAAGTTTGGAGAGAATGGGAAACTGGTGATAAGTGTAGATGGAAATGTGGCGCATCTTCATAAACAGAGTGGGAATGTCGAGAGCGAAAACGAAGGCCTTAGGGAAAGCGTGAGAGTTGCATTCAGCGGATCCAAAATCTTTGTGAAGCCCGATCCCTCTATCACGTGTGGCTCCGCCTTCCCTCGGGTTTTTCTCTGTATTTTCGACTTCTTCCTGATTAATTCTGAATTTTGAGGTTAAAATTCTATCAATCAATATTTCTTAGTCAGCTTAATTAGCTTTCTTAGTTTAGGAAAATATTCAACATTGATCTACCTCAGTTCTAAGCTGGATCACATACATACCTCAACATTGATCACATCCTCCCTTGTATGTAAAGTTGTTGTGTTTGATTAGTTCTGAATTTTCTCGTAAAACAGGCCGTGCTCTGCGGTTGGATTTTGAATTTTAAGCTTCAATTAAGAGCTAGGTCATTTCAGTGAAAGATTTTTCTCACGAAACAAATTTCAGCACATCTGAGATTCATTTCTTTGAAAAGTCAAAATTTTATTTTTCAGGCTTAGATAATCACCGGGAAATAAGCTGGGTTGCCATTACAAAATGTCTGCTGGAATGTATTTGTTTTGGGTATTATTTTATGATGAAGCAGATTATTTTTTAAATCTTTTTTTAGGTGTTAATTGAAGGGTTGGAGCATTGTTCGATTTTGAAAGAATGGCTTCAGCAGGGCCTACAATCTTTGAAAAGATCAGATACCTCGTTAACAAGAGGAGACCAACTGATTATTACCCCTCTAGGAGCTGGAAATGAAGTGGGCCGTTCCTGTGTCTACATGTCCTATAAAGGGAAAACCATATTGGTATACCATAATGCATTGTGCTTTTATTTTGGTTGCTAGTTTTTTTACTTCTATTTTCAACATTTGGTTTTTAATTTGTTTGTTTATGTTTTGTTCATGTTCTATGGTGATAGTTTGGTATGGAATTCATCGGCATACTCGGGCATGGGTACGCTGCCATACTTTGATGAATTGATCCTTAACATTGATGTCTTTTGGTGACACAGTATGTTCTTTTCCTTGTTGAATATTGTAATGTTATTTGTTTTTATAACTTAGCCAATCTCTTGAATTGAAATGAAGTTTAGAGAATATCATTATTGTTTTTGATATTGTAATCCTAGGTATGGTCATTTTTCTGCAATTTTTTTTTTGAAACAATGGAATGAATTGTTCCTGAATGGTCTACTGAGAAAAATGACCAAAAACAACTATTGCTAAAGCATATAAATATTCATCATATCTTCTCTTATCAATATCTTTTTTTTTATCAGTATCTTCTCTTATCAATATCTTGTGCTATTAGGAGCACTGCAGATATATCTTTATGGGAATGAGACTACATATAACACTAAAATTTTATGCCATCTTCTGAATAGCTCTTGCTTCTCAATGGTTTCTTCATTAAATTTCCAATATTTCTTTTTTCTCAAGGAATAAACTCTTGGAAATTCCTCTCTACATATGAATGTAGCGCTGGTTGAAGAAATCTATCTTGTTGGTTTCGGTCGGCCTTGAGATCTTTTTGTGCTTTGAGTAGATTTTCTTGAGCCAACTTTTCTCCATTTTAATTCTATTGCATACACGATGAATGCTCAGAAGCGGTTGAAAACCACATCTAGTTAGTTATCTACCATCATAAGCATTGTAATGAAGTATTCTGTAGCTGGATTGGGGTGATCACTCTATAGAAAAGACCATTCATGATTAGAGGTTCCTTTTCTGGCCTTCTAGGGGGATGCAGGTTAATGGACCTACCCCCTTTGCATCTCTGTATAAAGTGTCCATACACACACTTGAACATGTACTTTCGTGCCCGAGCCTAGAACTCTGATAATCAAATCTATCAGCTGAAATTCCTTTGGAGAAGCCCCGTTTGCATCTCTGTATAAAGTGTCCATACACACACTCGAACATGTACTTTCGTACTTGTGAGCCCAAGAGGCTACAATAATCAAATCTATCTGCTAAGATTCCTTTGGAGAAGCCCCAATTGTTCACCTTCTTTGATTATATTGAAGTTCCCATTGCTTTCCTCAGCATTGTTTTCTTCTCAGTGAATGGGTTTATGTTAATCACATACTTATCTCTGAGCAGTGCTCTTAGCTGTGGTATGTAGCAACATATGCTCTTAACGATCATTTCATTCAGTATCATGCATGTCTGTCTTGTCGATGAACTTTCAATCTTGAAACTTTTGAGAACTTTCATCTTCGGTTTTTCCTTTTAGGTTATCTTCTCTACTTTCTCACCATAAAATTGCCTACATTCTTTTAGATGCTCTCCACTGCAGTATGTGTGTTGCATTTCTGTCACGGCTTTCACTTGGATCACGCTGCATCCCTTCCATATTTCCTGGAGAAGGTCGGCCACTTATTTAATTAAAATTTATGAGATTACTTTGCTTATAAATTAAGCTAAAATATTTGAATTTGTTCATTAGACCACATTGAAGGGCAGTTTATGACACTTGCAACAAAAGGCTATCTGCGTTGCTTTATGATTATGTGAAAGTGAGCAAAGTTTCAGTTGAAGATATGTTGTATGATGAACAAGACATTCTTCGCTCCATGGATAAAATTGAGGTGAGTTGATTTTTGTTTCTAGATGTATGTTTTATTCTCCCCTTTTTAGAGACTAGTAATAGTTTCCTCTATTTTCCTCTCATTGTCCGAACTGATTTTGAAGCTAATCTAAATGCATCCGTTTCCTTGATTGGTTGTAAGGGACTTAGATTTGGGTCTTTTAATCTTTTTATTTTCTGGTTCTAAATTTTTGGTCAATGTTATCTTTAAAGTTTCAATGAGTACCTTATTCCATGGAAAATTGGATTTGGAACAGTGAAACGGGATCCTTATGTCATTTGTTTTGATTTCTCATCCTTCTCTTGTACTTCCTTTTTTGAAGGCCTGAAATGGTCCATGTATCACAGATTAGCTTAGATCTGTTTAATTAAATTTGCAGTTTGCTATGTTCTATCTCTGCCCCCTTATTCAAATTAATACCGTAAACATCTACTACCCTACTCTTAAACTTAAATCTTTCACCATGATTATTCTACTCCGAATTCACAGATTCTACCCGAGCGCAAGTACAATGCTTTGATCTTCATCTGTGGAATTTTTCTCACCTTCAGAGAGTTAATTGCTTTGCCTTCAACATAGGGAGGTTTTGGCAATAATACTAATATAGCAAGAATTAGTCTATTAAGATTTAATCGACTATACTGGTGTTCCACCACGGCATTATGTTATTGCTCTAATTATATGTTTCAAAACATGTTACACAACACCAATCTAATAAAATATAAAAAACTTGTTCTGAAAAAAAAAAAAAGCAATATGGTGTGTATTTCTCATATGCCAAAATATCGCATATAATCCCTGACTGCTATGTAATGTTTCTTAACATTTACAACAATCGACTTGATATGTTGCTAATTTTATTATCTCATTAATGTTCCTATAACTATAATTAAATCCATATTCATTAGGTTATTGATTTCCACGACTTTGAAGTAAATGGTATACGATTTTGGTGTTACACAAACTGGCACGCCCTCGAGCTCGCCATGTTTATGGCTGATATTGGCCGGGTGTTCGAGCACTTACACCGAGACTATTCTCGCGAAGAAGATCGTCATCTTCGTCCTGCTGAGATCCCACAGTTCTCCCCTGATATTTGCATAATTGAATCCACTTATGGTGTACAACTCCATCAACCTCGAAATATGAGAGAAAAGTGCTTCATAGATGTCATCCACTCAACCATTTCTCAAGGGGGCCGTGTTCTAATCCCTGCATTTGCTTTAGGGCGTGCCCACGAGTATATTGGCTCAACCATCTCGAGCCCATTGCCATCCCCCCATATATTATGCTTCCTGCAAAAAGGTGCATGGTCAGTTACCCATTGTTACATCAACACATTCATTTGAAGTGCATTGAGAATTTTAACGATGAGGTCCATCGCTGGTGATGCATGCAGTCCAGTGGTTTCGTGAGTGGATCACAAGACAACTATTTGAAATATGGTGTTTGATAAGAAAATGCATGTGTTATACCTGGGAATGTCGGTCGACAAAACCATCATCACGAATTGGCGAAGTTACTTCCAATGAATGGTATTATCGTTTCCTCAACATGCAGTCCACTACATACATCTTCTACTTAAATGTAATCTGTTAGCCTTAGTTCCAAGGACAAAGAACACCAAAATTATTTCCCCAAAGAACTCGTCGTAATGGTTGGATGTATTTCAACTCGAGAAGAGGTCAGTTGAAAAGACCTGCTCTGGGTGAACCGTCAAATGCTTAACGTAAAGAAAACGCTCACTTATCGATAATGGTACCGATGATCTCCACGCTTTTCTCAATTATCCACGTAAAATATCTCCCGCAGGATTACTTTTGCTTACACCGGTGCCTTTGTGTATTGGAGCATAAGTCGGCGCATATCGAGTGTGAGTCATCGCAGATGAAGAATCGAGGGTCCGCCAGGTCCATGAATCCATGACAAGGAAGTACGAGCCTATAGGCTATTTCATCGCAGACCGGAGATCGATCCTATTAGCGACATGGTTTCTTGGACTCATGTGGCTCGGTCTTAAAACATCACCGTGAGATCCCCAAGGTATTTGTTGAATCGAAGAGGCCACAAAAACTCAAGAAACAAGAAGAAAGTTAAAGGTTGTCCATGCACTTTGCTTTCTCGTCAGGGGAGATGTGGAAGTTTGGAGAGAATGGGAAACTGGTGATAAGTGTAGATGGAAATGTGGGGCATCTTGATAAACGTAGTTGAATGTTAGAGTAAAACTGGGGCCTTAAGGAAAGGGTGAGAGTAGCATTTCAGCGGATCCAGCACGTCGTGAAGCCAATCCCTCTATTTGTGTTCCCAGCTCCTTCCTCAAGCTTTTCTCAGATTCGACTTTCCGACACTCCTGAATTTTGGAGGTTGCCCTATATCAATCAAGATATTACTTTAGTCGCTTGAATTAGCTTGCTTAGTTTAGAAAATATTCAACATTGATCTACCTCTGCATTCCAAGTCGATCACATACATCAACTTTCTTTCTTGTACCTTATATGTGGTAACGCTCAAGAGATTTTCCTCTTCTGATACGAGCTTCACAAATGCATTATATTGTTGAAATGAGTTATCCCATAAATTATGATTATCACCCAGATAACCCGAATTTTATTAGTGAAGCATGTGAACAATAATTTTTTTCCCGGTTGTGTTCATTGCTGATAATGCTAGATCCAGAATGCTGTGAAGCCAATCCCTATATCTGTGTCTTAGCTCCTTCCCCGTAGGTTTTCTCTGAATTTTTGACTTCTTCCTAATAAATTTTGTACTTTGAGGTTGAAGTTCTACATCAATCATTTTTTTAGTCAACATAATTAGTTTGTTTATTTAATGTAGCTTCACTCATAATTCAACTTTGTTGCTCACAAATCCCATTCGTCAAACGGCAATTCTATGACCATTACTTTAACCAATTTCCATTCGTTCGATGATGTTTCCAAAATAGTTTTCACAACTCCACTTTTTGGGAGAAAGCTACTAAATGTTTGGAAATAATAAAAACTATTACAAGTAAAATAAAAATAGAAATTAAAATTAAGTCTACAAAAAATAATAATAAAAGAGTCTACTTTCTGAGATGAGTGCCAATGGTATCATTCTAGTCCTATTGCTCTAAAATCACCTTGATTTACATATTTATTTTAAATGACTTGTCTAGTAACTTTAAATTATTAAAAAAAAAAATCTATTTTCACCACTTGAGTAATAGTTTGGTATAAAAATTGAAAATAAGATATCTTAGAGATCCGCCAAGTATTTTTATGTGTGCAACATTGAGTCATCAGTTGTGTCCTTAGTTGGAGTAGTTATTTAGTTCGCCTTATTTCGATTTGCATATTCAAGCTTCCTAATTGATTGTGTAAGCCTAAAGATTAATTTTTCAAGAGCTTACATACTTATAGGCTTCATTTGAAGCTTACATGTGAAGAAGGGTGTTAATTAGTAAGACGTACTATACATTGAGTAAACCAAGTTTCAACTTTCTCAAAAGAATTTATAATTTAAAATGGTATCAAAACAAGGATTTAATCACTTAGGGCATGTTTCGATTCATGTTTTTTAAAAACTGTTTTCTATTCTAAAAAACAATAAGAAAAAGAAACAAGGAGAATACATTTCCATTTCAATTTTTTTGAAACAAAGAGTCAGGGAAAACAATAAATTCGATTTATAGAACAATTTTTAGTTTTGTGTTTTTAAAATAGTTTTTAAGAACGCTAAAAATAGAAACCAAACGGATCTTACTTCCTTGAAAAGAAACTTAAGAAGGTTTCTTAATTAGACAAAGACTTTAAAATGGTCAAGCATGAAGTTGATTACCACCTAGCAAAGTCATAATGCATGAAACGTCCAAACTATATGACAAGCTTCTTTAAGACTTTTGACACCACCTATCAAAAGTTATGAATGCATGTGAAACTACATGTCAAGCTTTAAGACTCTTTTTTGGTAAGTTGTTCGGCAAAGACTTTAAAATGAGTTGAGCATGAAATTGACACTACCTATCAAGCCATGAATGAAAAAGTTAATACGGGGTAAGCTTTTATTTTTAAGATGATTTCCAAGTCAACAAAAACTTTAAAATGGGTTACATAGGGGCAATTATTTAAGTCATTTTTGTTGTTCAAAAGTTGACACCACCTATAAAAGTCATGAATACACGTTAAAACTATGGGACAAGTTTTTATAAAGATGACTTCAAGTCCCTCAAGTATAGACAATTACTTTGTTTATTTTCTATTATTAGAAATTCACTAATTTCAGCAATACCTTACATTCTTAGAAACCTAACCCTTATATACATACAAAAAAGAACTTACTCTTATTTTTAGAAATTCCTTTGAAAGGTTTAACATTAGAAATAGCAAGATTTTTTAGTATTACAATTTTTAAAAGCAACTGTATTTTTCCAAAAGGGTAAATTAAGTCACATCTATTCAAAAGCTAAGCTTCTTAGAAGTGATTAAATTGTCATTTATCTATTTAGCTATTTAACATTTATTATTAGGAAATGCAATCATATCTTATTTATATGAAAGCGTGTTACTCCCGCTCACTTCAATGAATACCTTAAAATAAAATGCACTTTATATAAATTTTACTCTTTTCTAACAAAGAAGGTTATCTAGGATGCCATAATCATTTGGAAAATTCTCATAAGATATTTAACACTATAATTTAATAAATTGAAGCCTATCTATTGTTGATTCTTTTTAGTTGATCAAATATAAACTAGCGGTTCACAGGATCACTAATTATGAATATTTAGTCAAGATTTTTCTGTTGCTAAATAATAGTATAAATTTAATCTTTTTAGTAAATTCTCCTATATACTGATATGTATACAATCAATTTAATATTTTGATCATATCTACCTTACTTCTTGGATCACTTGAATACATTATTGTCAAATTTCTTATATATTTGTAAGATATTTAGTAATTATAATTTAATGAATGGATGCCTATCTATAAATGTGGACACCCCAAACTCCGGGTCCGTCACCACCACAACCTTCACATGAATACAGTGGATGCCTGTTACCCGACGCCAGTTTCAGAAAATCGGGATTTAGTCTCCTTTGTACCAGAGCCTCACCCAAAACAATACCTGTATAAACCTGTTCCAAACAGTGCAATATATCCATCACATGATACATACATGGATAAAAATGGCCTCTTGGGCCCATAAACCGATACTCATCAATGTGCTCACCTGTATCCAATAGTTACAAGAGTTAATATGTTTTTACTCTTATACAACACATATATTAAAATTAACGTAGTTCTAATACATGTATACATCATCAAAAGCCACACCCGCTTTCTTCTAACTTCGCCTCTCAGATCTAGCCGTCCTTCTCGCACGCGCCCCAGACTCTAAAATAATATCCCTCGACAGCAGAGCTAATGTCGCAGTGGAATCCGCCCCATGGGCTACTTCTCCACCCTAAGTGCAGTGCAATGTTCTGTAAGAATAAACATAAGCATTCAAGCAAATGCATGATCCTACTTGAATGTCTACATGACCAACTTAGATCCCAAGTCATCACCGACTCTCTCACACTCGCCTAAGCCTCATATGAGAATTATTGTTTTGTTGGGCTCAGGACAACCCTCCGATGTGTATATATCACCTGGGCCGCTCCGACGATTGATATATTATTTGTTTCAGGACTACCCTCCCATGATCAATTGGGCCGTCCGACGATTGATGTTTTAATTTGGGATCACCCTCCGATAATTAATATTTTAGACTACCCTCCCAACCATTTTCTAGACTCATCTCATGCACTCACTCCTATAGCGTCCTGTGGTGTTCCAAAGCAGACGCATGTATGCCAATCCCAATACGCCTAATCACATGCAAATATGTGTAAACATGCACATATCCACATAATATCCAATCACACAATCATGTCATGTAATTAATCAATTCACATCAAAATTAGCTCATCAAGCAATGATGAAACACGAGCAATTCAACGTGAATCACTCGACATCAAACACATTTTCACACACAAAATATATTTTCGTGTCATTATTCTAGGAACAAGAAAACCCCAGGGCTTACGCATTCATCACTCATCAATTCATTGTCTACTTTATATGAACTTATTTACGCCATTTCCTCGGCCCATACAAACCAATACAATCCATGGCATGAATCACACCCCATTCCAAACCGTGAGCGCCACGACCGTAAATTTGGTTCCATAAATCCAAACAATAAGGTCCCAAGTTTGATTCATTAAAACGGCCTCACATCATATCTCACAAATTTCTCAAACATTTGCAAAGTATTTAAAAGAGGGAATAAACCCAAGTAGGAGAAATTTCAATTTCTGAGTTTCTGAGGAAACTCCCTAAATCTGCACTCCACACGAAGCCCTCTCCTCACAGAGAGCGCTCTTTCTTTCTTGTCCCCATGATCGCGGACGGTCGATTAAAATCTAGAGAGAAGTGCTTTCTTTCAAAAATCTCCCAAACTAAAAAACCCATCAGAAATTCCCCATCAGATTCACGTGCTGCTTGGCTTCAAGCGAAGAAGGCCACTATTATTATTATTTTGGCATATTATCATTTAAATCTTTTTCAAAATAACAATTATGTCCCTATTTCGTATTTGATATTCGGCATTATCTCGACCGTCCATTTTCATCACACCATTTCTCTAATTACACCAATTTCTTTTAAGACACTTAAAGACGTGTTATACGTGGAGTTCCTCGTCAGATCAAAATTGTTTTACGACACTCCAAACCGCCGATGTCTCGCAAAACGGTTTCAATCTGATCGCTCGAATTCTACGAAATTTTACGCAAGGTTTAGATTTCGCGAGACGACATTCCAACGATGCAATCCGCTTTCATCATCCGAGGATTTGAGAGAATAAATTTTTATTTTTAACCAAATTAATTTTCAGAATCTAAAATTACGATTTGCCATATTTTTCCAAAAATTGGAATTTCTCGGGTCTTACTATAAATGTCTTCACCTACATCAAATAGGATATTGACATGGGTGACTAATATAATATGAATACTTGGTAAAGATTTGATGATAATACATGATGAATTTTCTACCCTAATGAACATGATATGTATCATAATTGAAGTGTATGTAATAGTCATAAATTAAAGTTTTAAAGGATGTTTTGGAATTAAGTTAAGCCTTGAAAATAGATTAACTAGGGCGATTTTTTTTTTTTCCACAAAATTGATAATACCTATCAAGTTTGAAGCAAAGACTTTAAAAATGGGTCAAGCGGTATTTCGTTATTTTTTCATATTTTGGAAGTTGATGATACCGATAAAACCATGCATTCTATAAAAGTCATAAATGCATGGAATTATGTGACAAGTTTTTAAATATGATTTGAATTTAGAAACACCTTTTTTGAAAAAAAAATTGAGGAAAGACTTAAATGTGGGTCAAGGGACAAATTATTTTGTTTTTCTATTAAGAAGATGACAATACTTATCAATTGAGCAAAGACACTTAAAGCAAGTCAAACATGAGTAATTACTTTAACATTTTTGTTAACCTCGCTTTTGTGGCGATATTTGTAGGTAAATTTGAAGATATTTGAAGATAATATGTTTTTATTGAGCTGATAAGTTAAAATAAATAAAATTGATTTGAAATAAAAGAAATAAAAATAATATATGGAGATTTAATTAATTTATTTTTCAAATTTTATATTTTCTTTTTACTTGTTTTCATGTTTTCTTTCTCTTGCAATTTTCCCTCAAAATTTTTGGGAATCAAAGATAGGCTAAATATATTCTTCAAGTAATGGCATTTGATTCTAAAACCGATAAATATCAAAACGAGCATGGTGTAAAGAGGCTTAAGAGATTTTCTCTCTTTGATTTTCGGCACTTTGCCGTGTTGAACATGCTTATCTCCCATAAATTATGATTATCAATGCATGACCTGAATGTTTTATAGTGAAGCTTAGAACACAATTTTGGTGCTTCATAATCTTTTTAATATTCCTCTCGATTTAAAGATGATCTCCTTAACACAAGCTTATTGTAGGTTCTCTTAACTATTGCAATTATCCCTTTATTATCTAGATTTTATTCCATAAATATCATAATAGAATATTTGCCTCCATAGAAAAACTTACCAAACGTGATCCACCTCGAGATTTGATTTAATTAATATTATCTTTTAGTCTTCCTCTTATTTGTCCCATAGATATTGTTGCACGATTTACGTATCATTTACTTTAAAATCGGATTTGATTGAATATGAAAAGTTTTGTCACAATTTGATGCACTAATCTTGTAAGACAACAATTGCATCCCTTGTTACACCTCTCTTATAAATTTCTGTTAAACGAAAGGAAACAGCACAATTTTACCTAAGATCATACCAACATATTTTTCCTAACACATAGCAATTTTTTTCTTTCTTTTTATATTTTCGAGAAGCAAACATAAGATCAGATCGTTGACTTGCTGCTAGGCAATAACTTTAAAAGGAGTCAAGCATAGGTAGTTATTTTGGCTGGTTTTGTTTGTAGGTTGCCGAGTTGATAATAAATTTAAATTTAATATTTGATAGCAATTAGACAGATTTGGCCCATGCACTAAACATATGTCGGATGCCCAAGAATGACATGTGTGACGCCCCAAAACCCGGGGGTCCGTTGACCACCACAACTCCATATCAGTTGGGTGATATCGGCTGCCCGACGCCATCTTAGAAAATTCCAAGTGCAGTCTCCTTTGTACGGAGCTTCACCCAAATACAAACCGATATAACCTCGGGTCTCCACCAACAATATGCAATATATATATCCACACGGCACTTGGCCCATCAACCGGTGACTCAACACAATATATCCAAACTATATCCAATAGTTCAAGAGTTAATATATTTTTACTCTTATACAATACATACATTAAAATTAGAGAATTCCTCTAATACATGTATAAATCAAAAGCCACAACCCTAGGCTTTCTAATACAACCTCAAGGACGAACCGTCTCCGCACGCTCCCTCGTACTTAAAAGGATCCCACGGTGGAGCCAAAGCTCAAGAGGAATCACCAACAAAGGCTTAGACTTTCACTGCCACTCATAGCCACTCATCAGCCGCTTCAACTCATGATCTCATGAAGATCTTCACCAACCAGCCATTGCCTCGCTGGTACCGCAGATGCTCTTCCCATCGACCTGACCCCAGGTCCCGGTTCGACCTTTGGGAGTGCTTAAAGGAACCGTGAAGCCGAATGAGATATCCTACGAGTGAGCTTCCACCTAAGGGTACCCATGAGGTGGTCACTTATGTGGGGTCTCACACTACCACCACCTGGCAAAGGCAATTCCACTTAAACAAACATTTAAATGCATGATCCTAGTTTGAATGTTCACGTGACCAACTCGCATCCGAGCCCTCGACCGATTCTCTCACACTCACGCCCCAGAGTGAATTACTAATTTATTAGTGGGCAACCATGAGAATATATATCAATTGGGGCCGTCCGGCATTATTGATACATATTAATTGTTTGTGGACTACCTCCGATGAATAAATATCAATTGCCGCTCCGACGGTTGATCTTCTTTAGTTTGTGACTGAATTCCTCCATTAGTAAATTATCAACCCGGCGCTCCGACTGGATATATTATTTAGCCTGGACCACCCTCCGATAATTGACATTTTAGACTACCTCTCCAACCTTGTTTCTCTAGACTCATCTCATGCACTCATTCCCATATTCCCCAGATGTTCCAAAGGCATATGAATGCATGTAAGTTTTACCTAATTCAATGAAATCACAAATATATATACATGAATATATTTACAAAACTTTAAATCCACACATCAAAATTACAGTCATCAGTTAATGATCACACACCCAGTAATTTTAATTAAATCACTCGGCCAACACGTATTTTTTCACAAAATATATTTAGAACACTATTTCGGGAAGCATGAAACCCCTCGCTTAATACTATTCCTAAAATCACAGTTATTAGTTCAATATCAACTCGACTCGGCCATTTCGCCTCTATACATGTCACAAAGCACAAATTTATACATAAATCAACACAATCTCAACCCAAACAGCCCCTACATGGGACTGTGCAGAAACGGCCAACAAAGAAAATCCCAAAAATTTCCAACAATCCGGTCCCATGTTTTGGGACCGATCAAACGGCCCCTCACGGCCTCAAACCAACCGAAACATCGAAAAACCCTTAAAAATGGGAATAAAACACAAGTAGGGGAGAAAATCCTACCTTATGAGCGTTTGAAGAAACTCATCCTCGTGGAGTCCAGTCGTCCGCGTGCAGAACATTTCCTGTCCGAAGACCAATCGACGGCCTGATCTCACATTGCAGAGAGTTTCTCTCTCTCTCTAAGAAAACTCAAAACTCAACTGCCCGCTGCTCCTCCTCCGGTTCTTTTCATGTTGGGTTCCATCCAATATGTAGATATACTATTCAATCTTTTGTCATTTAGTGACTAAGTCTTTCTAAAAATGACGCTTATGTCCCTCCTTACCAGACTGATATCTCTACACTCACCCTTGGTCAGCCCATTTTCATTATTTCTTTACTCATACCACTTATGGTACATGAGTACATGCTATTTACGCCTTTCGTCGCATCGAAAATCGGTTTACGGCACCCATCAATGATACTTGAAAACGTGCCGACCAACGGGCCTCCGAAAATTATGAAATTCCACGTGCCAACCGGATTTCCTCGCGAAAGATGATTCCAAACTGTACATCCGCTTCACATCCAGATCTAGAGAATTACTACGTGATTTTTAACCGCATCACACTTTGTAATTACCACGATTTTGCCCTATTCCAAAAAATTGGAATTTCGTCTTACATTCTCCTCTGTGCTGAATTTCGTCCAAATCTCGGTGTGACTAATATAATCGCGCACATGCATATGCAACGCGCACCTATCATGCACGTAAACTAACACAACCTTAAACGACTAAATCAATGACTCCATCCCTAAACAGAAGGATAGCCCGCATCGTGCTCGCGCTCCCACGCTGACTCCTCCACTCCACAAAGGCCGCCATAACCTCACTAGCTCACACGGTTCAAGGCCTTCGCAGAAACCCGATCACACTACAAACACTGCACCCTGTCCCTCCTCAAAGGTCCCATCGGTGTCAACCTCAATCTGTCCTCAATCCACCATATGAGCTGGATCTGGAGTATATATATCGTGAGCATGAGACGTGAAACACCTCGTGTGGACACCCAACACGCCGTGGTAACGCCAACCGCACGCACGCGCTCCATCCTTCGAGCATCTCGAAAGGTCCAATGAATCTCGCACAGCTCACCGGTCAATCCCGACCACTCCTCCCTTAAATCACCTTCAAGGAAACGCGGATCACCAACCTCGAACTCTATGGTCGACGTCAGACATCCGCGATAGCTCCTCTGGCCGGGCACTCTAAGCCGTGAGAAGATGTTATCGTATCAAGCTCACCTTCTCGGGAGGTTTCTCTAATCGTGATCGTGATCTCAAATGATGGAATTTTCTTCCCACTCACCAACCTAACGGACCCATGCGGCTCCATACAATGCCTCACATCCGATACCGCCCTCGATAATCGTTTGTTGTAGATGAATCCCACTAAGGGCACTAATCCTCTACCCTATGATCCAAAGACACATGTTCAATATGTCTCTAACCCCGTATATAGTCCATAGCTAACACATAACCCTACACAACCCCCGCAGGTATACGCCGACCTTCCCAAGGTCACAATTACCATAACCAATGGACTCATTAACCCAGTCCATGTCATGAATGACATCCCCATACCGAGCCCTCACAGCCACCAATGCACTCAAAAGCAGGTCCAATTCTCGAGTCACCCCGACTCTACTCAATCCTCGCTCATACATAACCATGTCCCCAGAGCCACTCTATGGGCTTCCTAAGCACACTTCGAGCCTCTACATTTCCTCATTCAACTATGAGTCTACCGAGAGTCCAAAAGACAACTCAACCCACACTCACCATGAGCAGAATGACCATACCACCCACCCTGGGTCCACCATGAGCAGAATCGAGATCTCTCACCATAACCCGACCATCTGTCAACTCTCCCCACACCCTGTGGAAGAACATCTATACTGCTTCTGAAAAGGCCTTAAACCTCTGCTCAAATCCAATGCCGTGTCGCAGTGCCCACAACCCTGCCAAGGTCTCATCATCGACAACTCATGGTTAACTCATCCATGTCAAGCCTGACAATCAACAACCAATATGTATACCACCCTAAGGTTCACTATGCTTCCTGGCCGTAACTCGATTCGTCCCCCGACTTCACTCCACACACTCCGCCCTCGTCAATTTGTGCCGCCGAGAGCCAGATAGCATCTTGAAATCTAAACTAGTTCCTCTTACCCGCACTGGGGTGGTGTGGAGGAATGGACTATATAATTTCTCTTATCTTACGGTTAACTCAACTGATGGTTCCAAGGTCTCAGATCCCGTCTCCGGAAACTTACCACCATGCCCAACTGCCCCAATCCCGAAACCAGTGAAGGTGTGTCTTCTCGCCTTCCCCGAACTAGGAGAAAGCCCCCTCTTGTTACCAAACTGTATCCCGAGTGTTCCTAGTATCCTCAATCTCTCTCTATATCGTATCGCCCAACCACAGTCCATATCCCATAGGTGTCCTACGATCCCGTCCCGAATGGACAACTTCAGCCCATACCCGGCCCTTCTAACGCATCACCGCTCAACCTTTTCTAGGTCGATCGACACTCCCATGTCACACCACATGTCTCAAATCACAATTTTCAAGCCAAAACTCGCACTCATCGAACTTAGCGTTACAACCGATGGTCTCTTAACAACTATAAAACACCGCAATGGGTACCCCATTCTGATCGCATTCCTGTCCAATAGTTCTCAGAATCGACTCGTCCCTACAACTCAACCGTGCCATCCCATGCGTATCATAGAGATGGTAAAGTACTGTGGTGTAACTGATACCAAAGCTCGCCACCCCGTATGGAGGTAGTCCGTATCTCTCCGAAAACATCCACAAATCGCAGAACTACCGAGGTAGATCTATGTCCGGTCTCACCTGGGCCCTTTCAGTGGTAAGGTCAAGTAGCCAACCCGCTTAACCGCCCCCTCGATTACCTCTGGTTCATACCACCGGGGAAAATATTATGTTTCGTCCCCCGAAATACAACACTGCACTGGGCCCTGTGTGCGGCACTCTCCCGCGCCACAATCGAGCACAACCCCAGAACCGGTCGCCCAATCCATCCCAAGGAGACATCGAACTCGACATTGCTCAAAATCCTGTCCACCGTGAGTAGAGTCCCTATAGACTTCTAACTCACAACCTCGAAGATATTGTACCTATTCTACGCCTAACCCCAGGGGAGAATTCACATGCAACGGCTCTCTAAGGTCTCTCTAGAGGTCTCGTCTTTTCCACCATATCGGGGCCTCATTCTCATCTAGAACCAGCCTAGCCTGATCCTTCGCTTCAAGGCGAGGTAATCTCCATAGCCTCTAACACTTGCTCGTTCGCACAGAACCAATGGCTCACCACCACCTAATCCTTCCCCCGTGAATGTCGAAGGACGATACCCCCAAACCTCTCGGGGTTACAGATCTTCCGTCTACATGCCATACTCAGCCCGTGTTATAAAGATTCGTCGTAATACCACAAATTTCTGCAAAGTCCGCCGATCAAACACCGATTGTGCTCGATCGCGTCTCTGGACGCCCACGCCCTCGAATTTACTAGCCATTTACATTATCAAATGGCAACACGATTCATGTAATTTTCATTTCGCCTAATTCAGGCAATGCAGATGCTAATTACTAGCCAGACTTGACAACCTTGAACTAACCCGTTCATTTCCTAAGTGGCGCTAAATTTCAACCACTAAATCATTCATTTCAATAAGGTTCTAAACTTTCTTGTTCATTTCAGTACCAAAATCCCTAAGGTCATAACCCATAACCTTAGTATTTACCCTTTTTCCTATACGCATTTCACCATGCATATAATGTTCTACGCAACTACCGCGCAATCACCATTTCCTCACTGGTAGTTAACTAATACAAGATTCTAAGGCATAACCACACTCGAGACACCAATCATACACATAACTCGTATACGCAACTATCGCGAAATATTGTTTTCAACAGTAAAATAAATTCTTCAAAAATTTTATTTTGAAAATTTTATTTTTGAAAATTTTATTTTTTCAAAATTTTATCAAAATTTATTTGATTTTATTTGACTTAATAAATATTTATTTTTATTTTATTTTTTCTCGAAAAATTTATTTTTACAATGAACTGTTCATTCGTGACCTGTGAAAAAAACGAGTCAAACGGATCAAATGGGTCGAGGTACCGAAAATCGCCTAAGCAGCTACCAAAGCCCAGTTACACACAACATTTTGTGTCACAAGAGACCTGGCCGCTGTGCTGCAAGGCTGCTGCTGCTCTTGTTGGCAGAGACGCCGATAAGGCGCCTCTGCGCGCCTCGCTAAGGCCACAAGCCGCGCCCGCTACTCGTCACACACGCCCCGCCTCGCGCGCCCCGGTGGCCTGAAACACCCATCGGCTACACACAATTTTTGTATCATGAGCATAGTTTGGCCTCCAAATTCTTTAATACAACACACTCAGACAGGAACATGTGCCTATATCCAAGAACTCTTCTAGTCTATTGCAATACAATCCAGCCTTCATCTCTGCAATACAACCACTGTATTGCAACACAAAAACCCATACGCTCTTCTAACTCGCACACAATTTTTGTATTGCAACTAAACCTGCACTATTCCTGCAACATAAAATTTTTTCTTGCAATACAAATGGGCAGTAGCCCATTCCAGATTTTTCTGCACATTTTTTTTCATTTATTTTCAGCAATTGGAAAATCACTAAAAATCACAAAAATCAATTTTTTTTTTTCATTTCTTAGACACTCAAATAAATTTATAAAAATTTATTTTCTCTATTTTTTTTTTCAATTTTACACCTTGTAAAATCCTAGAAAAATTATTTTTCTCATCCTATAACCAAATAAATTTACAAAATTTATTTTCTTTTTCCAATCTTCAACTCGAAATTCTTTCCACTCAAATAAATTTATATTTTCATTTTCTTCCATTTTAGTCCTCATCCACACAATTGTCAAAATTTATTTTCTCATATTTTCTTCACTTAGAAAATTATTTTCACTACCTAATAGGCTTCCCTTTTCCGCTTTTAGTACACCGTACAACCTCGATATCTTTCTACACATTTTTGTGCTAATCACCAAGCACACACATATTCCACAACACCTAAAATATGTCAAGCACATCAAACACATAACATGACATGGCATACACACCAATTCACTGGTCATCTATAAAATCACACAAAACACATCACCATCGCACGTAGTGTCCTAGTGTTAACCCGTGATTTTCTAGGCAATCTCTATACCTAAACCGAACATCAAACCACGCCTAGTGGTGATGTTTTCCTCAACTATGGCCTATAAGCCCAAATTCGCTCCATAGGTTTCCATATACCCATATTTCACATCAAACCACCTAGTGGTGATGGATACCCAAACCCGAGCTCCCGGTATTCGTGACAACCGGTCCCACACCAGTCTGAATCTAAAACTCCTGGGAACCGCTGACCACCCGCCAACGACACTACAAGTGGACGGGCTGTCCGACACTTAGAGAAAATCTGCAGTCTCTTTGTACGGAGTCACCCAAATACAAAACCTATATAAACCCGGTCCCAATCAACACACATATGCAATATATAGATCATTTATTTTTTACTCTGGGTCTCAACCCAGACTCAACACAATATATCCAAACTATATCCATTGTCTAAGAGTTAATATATTTTTACTTCATACAATACAAGACAAAATTAGAGAATTTAATACATATAAATCAACAATAAACTTGGCTTTTCTAATACAAACTTAATAACGCTCGCACGCCCCCGCACTGCAGTGATCCCACGACGGTGATGGGGTCGCAGGGCAACGCCCGGGCCGGGCTACCACCACCCAAGTGCGCTGTTCCAATTTAACAAACATTCAAGCAAATGCATGATCCTACTTGAATGTTCACGTGACCAACTCGCATCTCGAGCTCCTCTACTCGACTCACACTCGCCTAAGCCTCAGATGACTACTAATTTATTAGTGGGCAACCTCCGATGAATATATATCAATTGGGCCGTCCGCCAATTGATATATATTAATTGTTTCAGGACTACCTCCGATGTAGCAAATATCAATCGGGCCGCTCCGACGCTGATATCTTTGGCTTCAGATCACCTTCCATAGAATAATGACTTAACCGGCGCCCTGGTCGTTGATATATTATTTTATCTGCATCACTCCATAATGACATTTGGGATCATTCCTCCCAACTATTTTCTCAGATTCATTCCATGCACCTGTTCCACATATGCCGCTCATCTATTAATTACATAAAAATATATATATATTAATATAGTTTATGATAAAACTTAACAATGATCAAAAATGAAGTCAACTCGTTAATGATCACACTGGTAATTTAACAAATCATCACGTGATTACAATGAGAGATTTAGAATGATCGCTTTAATAAGAAACCGTTATTATCTCTAAAATTGATATTATCGTTCAGCTTATTCTATCCAATTTTCTGCTATTTCCACCTATGCATATACCAAACACTGATATAATCATGATCCTCAATCAAATGTAGTCTCTTATGATGGGACTCATGGCAATCGTTGTCAAGAGTGTCTGTATCTTCGAACTGTCCATATTGGGACTATCAACAAAGTTCTACGTCTTAAACAATCAAAGATTTGAAAACCTTGAAAGGGCTAATAAAACATATAGGAAAATCATCTTGGAAGAGTTTGAAGAACTCGCATCCAGTCCACTGTATCTGCCCACAGAAATTGATTTCCTATCCCAAGACCCACACTGATCTCCCACATCCCTTGTGAGAGTTCTCTCTCCTCAAGAAAACCAAAACCCCAACTAACATTGCTCTCTGCTCATAGTTGTCCCCCATCCAACATAGAGATGGTGTTATCTAATCTTTTTGTTTACAATAAATGATCAAGTCTTAAAATGATTTTGATGGTCCTCCTTACTGTAATTGATTATTCACATCGGGTCCTTGTTTGTCCATTATTACTTGCTCATACCACTGAGCATGATACATGTTGATCCGCTCTTCACGCATCAGGACTGTTTATTAATCTCAACAAATGACGTTTCGAAAATGTGGTCACCCAATCTGCCTCCCAAACATGAAATTCTACACAACCGGATTCGCTAGATTCAACTGAGATCTGCTTGCGGTCCAGATCAGAGAATAATGATGATTTTTAACCATTATATTTCATATCTGGTACTATGATTTTTACGCCCTTGATTCCAAAAATTGAATTTCATCCATAACATGATCCCATTTTTCTCCAGCCCCAGATCTGCTATATATATATACAATATATACATATATTGTTAGAAATGACTTGTACCACTATTAGAGCTCTCATTTTTAAAAATAGAATTAATCTTTATTTTAAACATACCATTTGAGAAGAGCATGGAGTGAGGAGTGAGTATAATTTTTCACTATTTAATATGTATCAATAGTCTGATCTGATCAAAAAATAAAGTAATACTTAAAATTATTTCATATTCATATATTATCTGATAAAATAGAGACTATTTTGATTAAAATAAAAATAAAAAATATAGTTTTATTATTAAGATATTTTTCATCCACTTAATCATAAAGGAACAGTATTGATAAAACATTCAATAGTCGAATATTAATGTATCACATCAAGGTTTATAATATATATTTATTCTTCCATATATCCTCTGATGAGTTTCAACCCTACATCACTAATAATGGTCATCCATTATCTTCTGATCCATCTATTCTTCTCACTCATCACCTACCCTTGTTTTTCATATTTTCTTTCCCTTGTTTCAATATCCATCCTCCATATCATCTCACCATCCTTTATCTTATTGAAAATAAAGTATGAAGCTGGATATTACATATTTTCAATTCCATTAATTGTAGTGAATAGGGAGCAGAGTGTAAACACCAAACAATAACAAGCCACTGTATCACACTTAAGTTTATAAATAAGGTTTCATTTTCTCTCAAGGTACACCCTGTATTAGCTTCATCTCTACCAAACACACAATGGCCCATCACATCCTTCATCCTACTCTCTACTCTCTGACTCATCACCACCTTCTGCTTTTCATATTTCTCTTCTTTCCCTTTGTCTTCAATATCACCCTTCCATGTCATTTGACTCATCCTTTATTTTTTGATGGAAAGAAAATAAAAAGTATGAAGTTGACATTACACATTCAATTCCATTAATTGTAGTGGAACGGTGGAGCTGGCCAAACACCAAACAATGTGGAATGTCGAATGTATCACACTTAAGTTTATATGTGTTTCATTTTCTCACAACACCTCCATTACTTAATTCCTCATCACTTCAATAATGCCCAATTATCCTTCATCCTACTCCTTACCGACTCATCACCAATTCGCTTCATATTTTTCCTTTGTCTTCAATATCATCCTTCCAGTCATTTATTTTTGATAAAGAAATAAAAGTATGAAGTTTACGATTACATATGGAATGAGGAGTTAGATGTAAACACTAACAATAGATGCCTGATGTACCACTTAAGTTTATAAATGTTTCATTTTCCTGCGACACCTCAGAATAGCTTCCTTGTTATCTCTACCAGCTCAATACCTGTATCAATCTTTCCATCCAATTTCTTACTTCTCTCACTCATCACTAATTCCTTGCTTTTTTCATATTCTTCTTTCCTTGTCTTCACACATCCATGTCATTTCGACCATCCCTTTATTTATAAAAGAAAATAAAAAGTATAGAAATGATTACATATTTTCTACCCATTAATTGTAGTGGAATGAGAGTTAGATGTAAACACTAAACATTGAATGTCGAATGTATCACTCTAAGTTTACCATTTTCTCCTCATGTACACCCTGTAATAGTCATCTCTACCAGCTCAATACTGAATCATTTAATATCCTTCATCCTACCTCTTACTCTCTGACTCATCACCACTCCTTACTTTTTCATATTTCTTCTTTTCCCTTTGTCTTCGATATCACCCTTCCATGTCATTTTCACCTCCGCCTCTGCACCTACCATTACTATTTCAAAAGTTGAACAAGATCAAGAAGCACTTGCTCTTCTAACATGGAAGGTAAGCCTTGATAATCAAACCCAAGTTTTACTCATCTTGGTTTCGGGGACACAATTCCCGCCATCATTGTCTCGGGAGTGGCTTGTCATAGGTCGTGAAGTGTCTCCGATTAAACCTTCCTTCGTAGTTGTGGTTTGAAAGGTACACACTCCAAAATCTCGCTCCTTCATCTCTCCACAACTCCTCACTCTTAATTTGTCTAACAATCTCCTCCATGGAACCATTCCAACCAATATTGCACATTTCCAAACTAATCACAATTTTGATCTTGGTTCTAATCATTTCACCTGTGTAATACCCTAACAACTTGGGTTTAACATCACTTAGCTTTTATCTGCTTCTAATAATTCTTAGAGGGTCAATTCTTCCTTTTGATAGAAATTTGAAAACTTAACTATTTTACATCTTTACAGGAGAATGAGCTTCTGTTCCATTCCTCAATGAATAATCTCACTCATTTGAAAAATTTGCATTTGTTTGAAAATAACCTCATTGCCAACTAATAGACGAGAGATTTGCTTTAGAGAGTTAATCTTCCTGTAAATTTTTCCGCCACAGAACCATTTCACCTGTCCTATACCAAAGAGCTTGCACCGCACTAGCTTATTCCGAGTTCGCTTGAAAGAAACCAACCGACCTGAGACATAGCCGAAAAAGCTGTGTATACCCAACCCCGAATTATATCGATCTAAGGTGAACAATCTTATGGCGGTCAGAAATAGGATGCTGCCACAACCTAACACACTCAGCATCTCAACAATATTTCGGTGCCATACCACCTCAACTTGAGAGCCACTCACACCGACTCGATCTTTTCCTCAAACCATTTGAGCGGAAGATCCAAAAGAATTGGGTATGTCAGTTTCATTGCTCGAATTGTTAGCTTTAATTAACAACGTATCTTTCTTCAGAAGCATTCTTTGAAATCGAAAATTAGTCGATCTTCAAACCTCGAATCTGGGATCGTTGTTCTAAGCGATCAAATTCCCAAAGAAATAGGGGAACTTGCCGGAACATCGTCCTGAACTTGAGGAATCGATTAGGATAGCATTCTACCTAAATTGGAAAGTTGCTTCACTGGGAGAGTCTTGATCTAGTCAAAATATGTTAACAAGAGATTCCACCGCTGTTTCGAGAAAGTTACTGCACTGGGAGACGCTGAATCTTCCCATAACCCACTTCGGCACCATCCCATTTTTGATGATCCGACAGCCCGACATCCTGCCGATATCCTACAACCGGGGCTAGAAGGTCCTCTCCCCAACATCAAAGCCTTCGCCTCCATTCGGGGCATTTAGAAATAATAAAGGTCTCTCGGTATCACCATCTCGCCATGCAATTTAAGAAGGCCAATAAGTTTTCGTTTCGACTGTACTACTCCTCATTGTGAGCACTCTGTTACTTTTATTCGCTTTATTTGAATTTATTTTCTTGTCCAAAATTGAGGAAGAAAACAATCTACACTTGAAGCCACGATGTCAAAGAGATCTATTCACCACATCGGGACATGATGGGAAATTGTTGTATGAGCACATCATACTGTGGAACCCACAATTTTTGGGCCCAAACAGCAGGTATCAGACTGAGGATATGGTAATCACATAAGGCCTCCAGTCACAAAACGGGTCGTTGTTACTGTGAAAAAAGCTTCACCACCATCAGACTATATGGTAGATATGGTTGATTTGAAGGTCTTTCAAAAGCGAGATTCATGCTCTAACACGTATAAGGCATCAAGAATATTGTCAAGCTTTATGGCTTCAATATTTATTTGAACTCATTTTTGATTTATGAGTTTATGGGAAAGTGGGAGCTGAGAAACATTCTAAGCAACTTAAGAAGAAGCAAATTAAAACTTGATTGGATTGTAGGTTAAACATTGTGGAAGGGGTGGCTAAAGCTTTATCTTATATGCACTATGATTGTTTCACTCCAAGAATTCATCGAGACATAACCAAAGAACAATGTTCTAGATTCGTAATATGGCTTCATGTCTCCGACTGGTACCGACTAGGCTTATAAAGCCGGACTCACTAATTGACTTCATTTATGTGAACTTTTGGTTATAATCGCTTCCGTACCATTTTCTTAATTAGGCGTTAGTTATACTATAATTTCTTAGAAGAGCAGAGAAAGGAAAGCATGATGTAATCTCTTAATTTGCGTAATCCTGCTTTGCAAAATTATGGATAATAAACTCTGATAAGTTGGGGTTGTAACAATGGAGTGTACTATGGAAGGCATCCTGTGAACTCATTCATCACTGTTATCATCGCATCCTCCTCATCCTCATCCTCATTACCATGATCATCACCATCGGGTCGTTGAATGATGTTATGGACAAGCGCCTCACCTCCCGTGGGATGAAGTGGTGAGCCGAAAAGTAGTGGTTGCAAAGAAGATAGCATTAGCATGCTTATGTGCGTCAATCCCACCCGCCAACTATGCAACACATTGAAAGCACACTCAATGCATGGGCCGACCATCGCAAACTGCTTCATGATTACATCGGGTGAATCGCTTGGTCATGCAGGCAAACTAACTGACTGGCCCTCACTTCTCCATGTGTATTTTTGTTTTATCATCCGCATCGATTGATTTTATTTAAACGGTAAAATCTCTTTTTCTTGTCTCTCATTATAATTGACCAATAAATTGGTCATGTGATGCCTTACCTAATTATGTCTCTCACTCGAGGTTTGATCATCTTCGACCGCTTCCGCTTTTTGGAGAGACGATACCCCAGTGTCGGAAATGAAGTGGGTCGCTTCCTCGTGTCTACATGTCCTATAAAGGGAAAACCATACCGGTATACCATAATGCATTGTGCTTTTATTCGTCATAGTTTTTTTCCCTTCCATTTTTCGAATAGGTTTTTAATTGTTTGCTTCGCTTTTGGTCATGTTCTTGGTGATAGTTTGACCGTGAATTCATCCAAAGATACCACAGCATGGCCGTTTTGCCATACTTTGATGAGATTATTGATCCTTCAACCATTGATGTCCTTTGGTGACACAAGATGTTCTTTTTTCCTCGTTGAATATTGTAATGTTATTTGTTTTTATAACTTAGTAACTGGCTGAATCGGAAATGAAGTTTAGAGAATATCATTATTGTTTTTGATATTGTAATCTCAGGTATCATTTTCTTTCTCGGCAATTTTTTTTTTTGAAAACAATGGAATGAATTGTTCCCGAATGGCTCCACGAGAAAATGACAAAAATAACCATTAAGCAAGCATATAAAGATTTGATCGGAAATGCCTACGTAACTTCATCATCCGTATCTTCTTATCAATATCCGGTTCTTTTCCTATTGGTCATGAGGCGTAACTAGTCGACTTCGGCCCTCACTTCTCCAAGTGTATTTTTGTTTATCATCCGCATCGATTGATTTTTTTAAGACGAAAATCTCTTTTTCTTTGTCTCGCCTTATAATCGACCCACAAATTGGTTGTGATGCCCTACGACTATGTCCCTCACTTCTGCTGCTTCGGATCATCTTCGACCGCCTCTGCTTTTGAAGAGACGGCACCATTTGATGACACAAAGATGTTTTTTCATTGTTGAATATTGTAATGTTATTTGTTTTTATAACTTAGTAATCGACCGAGAAATGAAGTTTAGAGAATATCATTATTTTTTTGATACTCGTAATCCCGGGTATTGTCATTTTGATATTGTACATTGTTATGAGACCACCACGATTAGTTTTTCTCGCCTTCTAGGATGATGTGTTAATGGACCTACCCTTTGCATCTCTCGTATAAAGTGTCCTACTCACATTCCTTGAACATGTACTTTCAGACTTGAGAGCCCGAGAGAGGCTACATTAATCAAATCTATCACTAAAATTCCTTGAAAGCCCCAATCGCTCACCTTCTTTACTATGTTGGTTCTATTGCTTTTCTTTCCTCGTTGAATAAAGTTTATGTTAATCACATACTTAATTTCCTGCGTTGCCTTAGCCGTGCATGTGTGCTCGACATGCTCTAACGATCATTTCATTCGCAGCTTGCATGTCCGTCTTGTCAATGAACTTCTTTGTCAATCTTGAAACTTTTAGAACTTTCATTCGCTTTCCTTTTTTGTTATCTACTCACTCTACTTTCATATAAAATCGCTCTCGTTCTTTAGATGTGTGCTCTCCACTTTATCGCACTATAATGTGTTGTATTTCAGGCAGCTTTCACTTGGATCATGCCGCATCTCTTCCATATTTCCGGAGAAGGTCACTTATTTATTTAATTAAAATTCTATGCAATTACTTTGCCTATAAAATTAAGCTAGCCATTTGAATTTTTTCATTAGACCACATCCAAAGGGGCTTCGGCTTTTATGACACTGGCAACAAAAAGCACCACAAGTCAGCTTTTGTCTAATTATGTGAAAGTGAGCAAAGTTTCCAATTGAAGATATGTTGTATGATGAATGAAGACATTCTTCGCTCCACATGGATAAAATTGAGGTGAGTTGCTTTTTGTTTCTTGATGTATGTTTTATTCTCCCCTCTTTAGAGACTAGTAATAGTTTCCTCTAATTTTCTCTCATTGTCCAATTGATTTCAAGCTAATCTAAATGCATCCGCTTCCATTGGTTGTAAGTGACCTAGATTTGGGTCTTTAATTCTTTATTTTCGGTTCTAAATTTGTCAATGTTATCTTTAAAGTTTCAATGAGTACCTTATTCCATGGAAAATTGGATTTGGAACAATGAACAGTATCACTATATCGAGTTGTTTTGATTTCTCATCCTTCTCTTGTACTTCCTTTTTTAAAGGCCTGAAATGGTCCATGTATCACAAATTAGCTTAGATCTGTTTAGTAAAATTTGCAGTTTGCTCTAATGTTCTATCTCAGGTCTCTTATTCAAATTACACACTGCAACATCCACACCTCATTCTTAAACTTAAATCTTTCTACCATAGACATTCTTAATTCGAATCATAGATCTTCACCCGAGTGAAGACTAATGCTTTTTAGGATCTTCTCATCTCGGAATTTGTTCTTCACCTTCTATGAGATTAATTCGCGTTTGTCTTCAACATAGGGACGTTTTGGCAAATAATACTATTATAGCAAGAATTAGTCTATTAAGATTTAATCGACTATACTTCTAATATTGATCTTTGGTGCTCCACTACAAAGATTATGTTATTGTTCGACATAGTTTCAAACATGTTACATAACACCAATCTAATAAAAATATAAAACTTGCTTTGAAAAAGGAAGCAATATGGTGTGTGTATTTTCATATGCCAAAATATCGCTATATCATAATCCTAATCTGCTGCATCGACGACATTTACAAACAATTGACTTTAGATGTTATTAATCTTTATTATCTCATTTAATGTTCTCAGAATCATAATTAAATCCATCTCTGTGTTATTGATTTAACGTACACAGAAGCAATGGTATGCCATTTTGGTGTTAAAACACAGCACGTTCCTTGAGTCACACATGGTTGATATTGAGAGACGGCTGGTGTTCGAGTACTTTACACTGAGACTATTTTCCCGCGAAGAAGATTGTCATCTTTGTGCCGGGCCGAGATCCCATAGCTTCTTCCTCAGATTTGAACTTCCGAGAAAATGGAAAACCATTAAAAGGTCGGTTTGAAAGACCTAAGTCAGAACTGGTCATTGGTTTTCCGTAAAGAGAAAAGCTGCTCACTTATCAGATAATGGCACTTGATGATCTCCATGTCTTCTCGCGTTATCCACATAAAATATCTCCCGTATGATTACTATTGCTTTACGCAGGTGCCTTTGTGTATTGAAGCATAGGTCGCGTATATTTGAGAGTGTGAGCCATTGCTGATGAAGAATTCGAGGTTCTTTTCGTGGTTCATGAACTAAGGATGTGTTAGCAGAGCTGAAGCACATTTACTGCAATCAGAGATCGATCCTATTAGCGAAGCATGGTTTCTCGACTGTTATCATCGCATCCTCCTCATCCTCATCCACACGCCACGCTTGACCATCAAGTTGTTAAATGATGTTATGGACAAGCGCCTCACCTCCTATGGATGAAGCGCGTAGCCGAACGTAGTGGTTGGTAGCGGAAGATAGCATTAGCATGCTTATGTGTCAACCAATCTCGGCCAACTATAAACAGATTACGAACACTCAACTGGGCGGGCCACCACTATCAAAACCGCTTTCCATGATTACATTATGAACCGCTTGGTCACGGTGGAGGCAAAACTAGTCGATGGTCCTCATTCCATGTGTATTTTTGTTTATCATCCGCACGATTGATTTCATTTAGATCAAAATCTTTTTTTTCTTTGCTCGGGCTTATACTGACTAATAAATTATTGTGATGTGCCTATGACTATGTCTCTACTTAAGGCTTGGATCATCTTCTATCCGGTCATTTTTGAGAGATCTGACAATGAAATGTTGAAATGTGAAGTGGGTCATTCTTGTGTCTACATGTCCTATAAAGGAAAACTATACTGTATACCATATAATGCATTGTAGTTTTTATTTTTGTTGCTAGTTTTTTTCCTCCATTTTTTCAACATAGGGTTTTTAATTTGCTTGTTTCGTTGTCATGTTCTATGCGCATAGCTCGACTGTGGAATTCATCCAAAGATACCAGTATGGTTGCTTAGCCATACTTTGATGAGATTGATCCTTCAAAACTATTGATGTCCTTTGGTGACACAGTATGTTCTTTTTCCTTGCTAATATTGTAATGTTATTTGTTTTATAACTTAGTAATTCACGAATTGGAGAAATGAAGTTTAGAGAATATCATTATTGTTTTTGATATTGTAATCCTAGGAATGGTCATTTTCTCAATTTATTTATTTTTATTTTTTTTTGAAACAATGTGAATGAATTTGTTCCTTAATGGTAACCAGAAAATGACCAAAAACAAATCCATATTCAAAGCATATAAAGATTTGACTAGAAAACAAACATAAATCTCATCTCAGATCTTCTTATCAATATTCGGTGCTATTAGGCATTGCATATATCTTCAAAGGAAAGAGACTACATCTACCACCCAATTTTATGCCATCTTCTCGAATAGCTCTGTTTCCTTTTAAATGCTTCTTCACAAATTCCTTCAATATTTCTTTTTTCTCAAGGAACAAACTCGAAATTCTCTCTTCATGAAATAGCTTCCCATATCACTTCTGAAATCTATCAACGCTTAGTATGGCCTTGAGATCTTTTGTGCTTGAGCAGATTTTCTGAGTTCAACTTTTTCCATTTGATTCAGATCATATGGTTGATGAATGCTCTTGAACGATCAAAACACATCACTAGTTAGTTATTCGCCATTCAAGTACGGTTATGAGAGTATCGTGAGTCGGATTGGAAGGATCA
>JAEQBH010004306.1:0-137648 GCA_016808115.1 Tetrastigma voinierianum | reverse complement strand
TCCCATCAGACATATTCATCATCAACTACTCATCCCTGGGCATGACATAAATCATAAATCAGCGGTACTTTCAGCTTTAATCCCTCAGAATAGCAGAAAAGAAAATGGTATACTCATATAATAATAATGAACATATAACCTCGGATTTGCAACTTATAATGAACAAATGATTCTCAGGTTGATATGTCTATACGATAAATGCACCATCGTATCGAAAACCAAATTCCTTTTTCATCAAGATACTAAAGCTTATGAAAATATGATCTACAAACTGGTGATAAAATAGTGATTTATGGCATGCTAAATTCAATATAGAGATATTGAATGAGCACATCTACCATAGAATTTCATGTTTGGCTTTATCATGAAAATACTAGAGAAAATCAAATATGATGAAATGATCATAACAGGCTTTCAAACTATTAATCATGTATAAGAATTAAATTAATTAAAGTGAGCTTGAAGTATTTACAAAATAATTTATTGACCTTTAATATGCTTTCTTGCTTCTTTCCTTAAACCAACTATTCAAATGCTAAATATGTGTAGGGAAAGTACAATATTACATAGAACAATAAATATGGTATTGTAAGAATAATAGGTCGAACTGCTATAATTTCTAATCCTTTTTTTTTCCTTTAATCTTACAGATTTAATATAATATATATTATACTAACCATAATGATATGCAATTCAACTTGGTGGCCCTAATTAGATATTCAACCTACGATGAAATGTTTTTTTTTAATGGAGAATACATGTAATAGTAAACTTAACATCGTAGGGAAAATGCCATACCAATGCAAGTCGTCGTAAGAATTGCATGTTTGAAGAGGACTTTATGTAGATGAACTTTCACGCTTTCCGAGGCAGTAAAAGTTCAAATGATCCCCATGTGGGTGATGCGACGCTGAAGGCTCGCTTATTAATAGCCCGCCCAATAATTCTGGTACATCATATACTCATTGTTTGTCCCCGCAACTAAATTTGATAGCTTTAAGGATCAAACAAGTGTTTTCGCTTAAAATTTTGAGTAGCTGAGCCAGAGATAATATTGAAAACATGAAAAATATGTGAAGAGAAGTGATAGAAAGTTAAGTAGTCCCACAAACGCTTAGGGAGCTCACCACTGAGGGTAACAAAGAGAAGAAAACCATTGAGTCCCGCTTATCAGAATTGCAATATTTGCAAAGAAAACAAAATATTATTAACCAATTAAATTTTTTTACATGGCCTTATTTATAGGCTCACATCTCTAAGAAAATTGAAGTATATTAGGACTCTAATGACCTATTATGACTCTAATTCTAATTTGGTTTCTAACTACTAAATCTTAATTTGATTCCAACTACTAAGCCTAATTTTGACTCAACCATGAATCTAATCAGAACTCTGATTTAAACTAATAGAAATTTCACACTTAACAGAATACGTTAAAGATTCATCCTTGTGATATGTTAAAGATTCATCCTCATCATAACAATCATAAAATGAAAACAATATTTGAAATATTTCGGCTTGATGTTCAAAACCCGAGGATTGTGAGTCCTTCACCTATAATTCAAACTACAGATAGCTTGATCCTTTCTCACCCGTTGCTTGTTGCCAAATGCCATATCTCTGAATCACCTTAGTTGTTAGACACCATGAATATGAATGGAAATCACTGCTCGGACTGCTTTTTCACTGAATCTTTATTAATTTTATATATTCAACTTAGATCACCATATATTCTTAGAGTTGAGACTCATTTACAGTTCCATCTTTTCTTGTATTCCCACTTGTTCTATCTTTGTTCAGATAAACTTATTTTTCAAACACGTTATTTCTTAACAGTCAACATTATGTACCATAAGGCATAACCGTTACTGTAACATCCCGAAATATACCCTAGCAGTTTTCGGACTTGTTTAGGGTATATTATAGTTGTTGAAATTTTGGGAAATAAAACGAGACCTTAATTAATTCGAGAGCCAAGGGTAAAGTGGTAATTTACCACTTAAGGATTTAATTGTCATAAGATGAAAAGATGGATGCCAAAATAGAAATTTAATAAGAAATGGGATTAAAGGAAAATATAGAAAAGATGGAATAGAGATAAAAGAGAAATGGGGGACCAAAATGGAATTATGAAAACTTAAGTCAAAAATGAGTTTTTGACTTGGCCAAACATGGCCTTAACTAAAAAGATGGATTTAAGACCAAATTGGTCTCCAAAAGAGAGAAAAGAAAAACGTAGAGAGAGAGGGGAAGAGCAAAAGAAGAAGAAGAAGAGGAAGGTTATAGTATACATATGAGGAGCCAAGATCAAAGGTACGGAACTTGGATTTTGGTATGAAACTAACTTTGGCTATGGATGCTAAGAGATTATGTGTGAACATGTTGTTAGTTAGTTAGGCTGTCCCTCATAAACACGGGGTTTTGCTGTGGTTTCATCTTAACCCAAAATGATAGCAAGTAAGGTGGGTAAAACCCTGTATATATAAGAAGTTCATGAATCCTCTTTGAGGATGAATCCATGGTTGATAGAGAGTAATTGAGTTAGGGTTTAGAATAAACCCTAACTAATCCTCATGTTTTGTAATAGAAAGTGTATAAGAGTGAAAAAGTACCTTTTATTTGTGTATAGATTGTGATGGACACCACTCCGGTGGTAGTTCTTTTGTATATGTAAATGATTTTTGTTATCACAGAAATTGTTTGTATACTCACAGGTACAGGTACAGCTCTGAGAAAGAACAAGTCAATGAGAGTCCCATTACAAAGATAAGATATGTAGAGGTAGAGGACACTCTTATTTCGGCTTCCTGGATCCGCCTAATCTAGTCGGGCCTGGATCTGGGGCGTGACAAACTTAGTTTTATCGTGAGCAAAGGTTTAGGCGTTTCTCGAAAGCCTATGTTTAGGCTACATAGATAGAGTATAAGATGCCTTCAGATAGAGTATAAGAAGCGCAGTCTAGATATGCATAAGATAGAAAGGATAGACATGGATAAGTATAGAAAAGTATTGGCCTCTGATGTGGATGTCCTTGTATTATGTATAGATGACAATGAAGTGATATAGACATGACATAGAGAATAGAAATGAAAAGAAAGTATAAGCACATATAAAAGACAGTAAAAATAAAAGACTTGGATATAGAACAAAACAAAGCGCATAGATTGACATCTTCTATAATTAATTCTGTATGAGGGAGAGTTGTAATTATCTCCGAAATATATCTCCAGCGCTGGACTTGTTTAGGTATATTATAAGCTAAATGGAAATTTTTGGGAAATAAAACGAGAGACCTTAATTAAATTTTCTCCTGAGAGCAAGGGTAAAGTGGTAATTAATACTACAGATTTAATTAATATGATAGAAAGATGGATGCCAAAATAGAAATTTAATAAGAAATGGGATTAAAGGCAAATATAGAAAAAGATGAACAGAGATAAAAGAGAAATAGGGGGACCAAAATGAATTATGAAAACTTGGGTCAAAAATGAGTTTTTGACTCACAAACATGGCCTTAACTAAAAGAGACAAGACCAAACACTTCCAAAAGAGAGAAAAGAAAACGAGAGAGAGGGGAAGAGGCAAAGAAGGTTAAAGAGGGTGTTAAAGAAGAGGTATGAGGAGCCAAGATCAAAGGTATGGAACTTGGATTTTGGTATGGAAACTAACTTCGCTATGGATGCTAAGAGATTATGTGGCGTGAATTGCCAAGGCGTTTGGTCATCAGAGCCTGGTCCTCAAACATGGGGTTTCGAGGATGAATCCATGGTTGATGGGAGACTGAGTTAGGCTTAGAACAAACCCTAACTAATCCTCATGTTTTGTAATAGAAAATGTACATGTATAGGTAAAAGGGACTCTTTTATTTGTGTATAGATTTGATTTACACCACCCGGTGGTAGTTCTTTTCAGATATGTAAATGATTTTGTTATCATGAATATTTGTATACTCACGTATGTGTACAGCTCGAGAAAGAACAGTCAATGAGAGTCCCATTACAAAGATAGTATATAGATAGTATAGGTATCACGCCGGACTCGGCTCGGATCCGCCTAATCGAGCCTGGCCGGATCGTGGCGTGGATAAAGCATAAACATCCATCAAATTTTCCATGTAGTATGAAAGGCCTTCAGGATAAAATACTTCAAATTTGCTTCCGGGTTCATTCATTATGTACTTCAACAAGATGGAGAAATCCTCCTGATCTTCACTATGGATAATTAATTAATATGATAACAAATCTCACTTTACGATTTTCTCTCGCGATAAAATTTCACGTAGTCTCATCCTTACTAAGCCCGTAAACTCGGCGATCATTCAGAGCAGAAATAGAGTTAACTCCTTATCGCAACAATTAAAACAATATAATCAGCACAATTACAAGCCTCGTGATGCACTTCCCCGAATATACCCAAGAATTTACGCATGATCAATACAAAAAGTAAGAGATCATTATTTTGATTTCATTATTATCCCAACATTTGTCATACTTACAAAATTCATTATCCGTGACTTTGATCACATATTGCTCCAACCTCTCTTCAACCCAATACATTAATCCCTTTAGAAATCTCGGGCACCTCACTACACATACCAGAAACTTTTCTTATCGTCTCAAATTTTCTTAATTTAATCAAAGAAAATAAAGCCATGGTGTATTTCCTTAGGAAACACTCCAAGTACAAACTTTGATACCGCATTACCCTTAAAGTTTTAAAATCACTCACTCAAAGTTCCAGCAACAGAATCCTGTAAAGCTTAACATCATGATAATTTGTGGAGCTTTTTATATTCGACCTTCTTTCTGCATATTATGTTCCAAAAGTGCTTTTCATCCTTTGTCTTCATGATCAGGTCTTCATAAACAAATTAGTCCTATACACCGCTACAAAAATCCCATGTTCTACAACCTTCCAGATTCTCATATCTTTCGTGCATTTTAGACTTCCTATCTCCTTAAGGTCACTAATAACCCAAGCCTAAACTAAAAATTCTATGATCCGCACTTCTAATGCAATCAATGGTTTGCACTCATCTTCCGCGCACTTTCTTATTACAACCACTTGAATAGAACTCACTCTTAAAAGCTATTTATCATGTAGGAACCCAAGTGGTTATAAACCCACAAGGCCAAGCCGTAACTTAACGATGTGGGACTCATAATGGGTCATAACAATCCATCCCTCTTTCAAAACTGACGTCCACGGCAGTTGGTGACTTCGCAGACCCCAGGGTAATAGCCCTCCCACAACACTATAGTGACTTCACGGACCCCACGGAGCCTCTGATAGCCAGACAAGGGTCATCCCCAAGGAATGAACCACTTAATAACAATCGTTACAACCACTTGAGTAGAGCTCACCCTCTAAAAGCAGCTTGTCAAGGGAAGGAGCCCAAGTGGTTATAAACCCACAAATCAAGCAAGAACTTAGCGATTTGGGACTCATAATGGGTCATAACATCTTTCATACCTATCTTACCATATGAATCATCACAGCCACAAATTTTACTTCAATTTTGCTTGTAAATTTTCTTCAAGATAGTAGAATAAATTTCTAACTCACTCATCTGATACATTTTTTCTGAACATTTTCCCATCAGAATCTCCATTCCACAACAATTTTATCTAAACCTCACCACTTTGCAACCTTGGAAAACTGTCATGCATTCCCTAAGCCATGAAACTTACCTTTTATCTTCTCTCGATTAGATTCCCGTATTGCAGGCTTATGAATTAAATGTTCAGGATTCACTTTATTCATAAAACTTTCAAATATTCATATAGTCTGAAACCATCTCCAATCCCTCTTGATAGTGATTTACCGTAGGTAAAGAAACAAGAAGATTATGTAGAAGCTGTATAAAAATAAAATAAAATAAAAGGATGTTTTTCCTTTGTTCTGTTGGGAGTTGAGGCTTCCGATCTAGGACTCACCCTTAGACATAACTTCTCTAACTACTTGACTAAAATCAGCTAATAATATAGTGATAGATCCACCAAAATGGCAATGAAAAACAAAGTGAGTCATGCCAAGAAAAATATTCAACCCACATCTCTCGAATGCTGGAGGTAGAAGATAACTACAATACATGAGAAAAAGGATGTTTGTTTGTTCCTGCCAAAAAGAATTTCGCACGGCAAAGACTACTTGGAACACCTTCTGGCCACATTAGTATCACTATATAGACACAAAAATGTTCATATGCACTGATTTTGCTACAAAATTTTAAGGCCAGCTCCATAGGAATTAAATTATCTGCACCTGCTCACACAAATAGAATGTAGAATTAGAAAACATAGAAGAGAATGAACTCTTTAAAGCATGAATTAGAAACAAAAGATTTGAAGGAAATTTTGAATAAAGTAATCACATCAGAGAGGTAAGAACAGCCCATTATTATAATCACGCGAAAATAGAGAATCCATAGAAGAAAAAGGGAGAAGGAAATATTATTACATGCAAAATGTCAAAATTTTGATGGTAACAGAATAGCAACCTGCAACTCAGAATTTTTAAAAAGAAAAACCAGCTCAAATAAATCTTCTATGCACATAGTTTTAAAGGCTAGGCAAACTAGGCACAAAGCCTGCTTAGGGCGCTAAGACAAAGACAAGGCGCGCGCTTATTTAAGTGAAATGTGACCTCAGATGCACATTATTTTATAAAATATGATTCAAATCTAATTGAATTAAAAAAAATTAACATTCCTAACATTTAAAAAGAAACATTCAATATAAAAAGGTGAAATTATATGAATATTAATATATAATTAGAACAAGAGTAAAGTGTCTAAAATAGAAACAAAGTCCTGGGAGTTTCTTTAAAACCCGTGTTCATGCATTCAAGATGATCATGTAGAAAGATTTTCATGTATCTGTTCACAATGCAGAAGAAATTTCATCCAAAAGCATTGCAAAGAGTTGTCCATTGTGCACACCAAGCTTATATATAAGCACATAACTTCCAAATTAAGACATCTGTACTTAATATCGCAGAGACAGATGTCAGACCATGAATTGCAAAATAAATGACCCCATGATGGCTATGAGGCTATAACCATCTCAAATGCAGCCCCATACTCATGCATAGATAGATCGATGCATATAGATATATGATTAGGGGAATGAACAAACAAGAAATCCTGGAGGAGACAAAATTGAGATTTCTACTTAACCAAAGCTCTAATATCTTGTTAAGATGCCACTTGACTCCAAAAATTGAAGTTGCAGCGGTGCTATCAAGCTATTATGATAGATTAGTACGTATACTTGGAATTATTTTAGACTTCAAACGGTAAATAGATAACATTTTAAAACAACATCAAGATAATAAAATCAATACCTTCATAAGTTTTAGTCAGTTTTAATTGTAAATTAATGTCTCAAGCAGTGAATCACACACAGAATATAGGATGATGAGGGCACTGACAACTATCACTGCTATATAGCTTGTATGATGGCTGCGAATATGATCTAAGAAAAGGATCAAGCTCATAAACGAAAAGGCGCGATTCATAGTTTGTATATATACATGTGGTGTTTCCATCTATTTCATTCTTTCCACAAACAAGATTCTCGCACAAATAAGGAGAAAGTCATGCACAGAGAAGTTTGGAACATGAACCTATTTGAAATGACTAGAGTTAGTTAACTCACTTTAATTAACAAGGATTGCACATAAGCGTAGTCCTAACCTCGTTTTAGCATCTCAAAATGCTTAACCCTTCATATCTCCGACCAATTCCACCAAGATCAGGTACAAGAGAGAACCATCAATCTATAGTCCTTTTGTTTTTCCATTCCAAATAGGTAATATGAGTAAGTAATTGATCTTCGTGGACTGGTTAGTCTATGTCACTTCAATCATCTTCGCAGTAACGCTGAAAGCATGATCAACAGAGACCGGGAGTGTGAGTGATTATCCAATGTGTGACCTTTTAAGTCCGAAATAGCACCATTTTGTCGCTTCTCCATCTTTATGAAGTTCATCATTATATATGCAAAGAAGACCTCAACTTTAAAGTGTAAATCATGTTACGGTTGCTTTAATCACTGCACGACCGGTGATATATTACTGTGAACACAACTGGCTAAAACAATGTATTGGAATATAATTTCTTTAATCTCAGGTTTCGAACACTTTATCATGAAGAAAACTAAGACATGAAAAGAAAGGTAAGTAACATTTAGATAGATATACATGAGATAATAAGGTTTCATATAGAGCAAAGCAAAGATATATCAAGAATACATTGTGACATTGCAATCCTGGGCTTCCTATAAAAGGTAGTGTTTATGAAATAAAGCATCCAAAAGTCTACTATTATTAGGCTCACCACGCTTGAAATAAGCGATGGCATAAAACGCATGCCTCAGATCCGTATTGCGGCTCATTGATTATCAAATTGAATAATTATTTGAACTCACGTTGAATCAACTAGAGGATTCCATTTAATCGAGGTAGCCCAGATCAGTTCAGATCTTTTTCAATTTAAAAACTCGTAAATGCTTCTTTTGAACTTAGACATGCTAAACTTCTGAATATGAATTACAACTATAGGTGTTTATAGTTTTTCACGTCAAACCAACACGATAACACTTTAAACATCATTCATAGTGATGTTCAGCCCCTCCCCCACATCTCTATCTTGACTCATTTAACATCAGAGTTTTTCTGTATGATCATATAAACACAGGATTATTGGCAGTAAAAACTGGGCTACCCTTCCATCTAAAATTTTCATAAATGATTGCAACCTATTTTCAAAACAAAAATACAAAGCAGCAGAGAGTATGAAGAAAAAGAGGTTCAATCATTTTTATTAATCAGATTCTTGAAATGTAAGAGATATTTTTCTGTGCAATAAATGCATCTACCAAAATGGGGTGGCCAAAAGAAAGAATTAACATTTTTAAAAGTAGAAGAGCTCAATGTTCACAAAAACATCCGTAAAGTCCATTTTGAACCACATCGTATTGTAACAACAAATCCACACATTGGATGAGAGCTTAAAAGATTCTAGATATAAAAACTAATTGATACGTCGAAGGGCTATGATTCCCTTGGATCTTCTATACTAAAAAATTTGAGAAGGTTTATGTTCATGTACAAAGTAAAGAGAGGTCCAAATTGTATCTAAGAGCTCTTATGCGTATGTTCTTTGGATTATTCTCCAACTCATAAAGGTTTGAGTATTTTCTGTACCTCCAATCCGAAAAAAAGTATTTACAGAGGGTGTTAAATCTTGAGAACTTCATTTTAGCTGACAACTTAAGGAGAATTCAGGAGTTAAAGATTTGACATTATTTGTATCCCAACCTAGTCCAATTTACTCCTACTATAAAAGACTCATCAATGACCCTAAATGAGATTTCATAACTAGAATGATGTTGGTAACAAAATGAATGAAGTTGTTGGAATTCCCATAAACTCCTTGGTATACTCAATAAGGTATATTGTATTAAATCCTATATAATATACAACCAGATGTTGCCTATACTCAATAGGTGAGTCAAGGATTCTATTTAGAAGGATGTAAAGAGAGACCAAGGAATAAAGTTTATAACAGTAAAAATTAAATTAAAAGAAAAAAGAGAAATAAGAAGATACAACAAAAAAGAGATAAAAACCTTAGTCTACCAAGCGCCTCTAAGGTATAAGATAGGACGTGACTTCAATTTTGAGAAGGTTTAGGATTATTTTCCTCTTTTAATCTCAGAATTATTTCTTCCCATTTCTTAAATGTCGTTTTTAAACATGAAAAAGACAATTTAGATGCAGATGAGAGGGGTTGTAAAATCTTTATAAAAACAGAGTGGATTTGATTAAAGGTATTGATTTTGAAAAAGTACAAGCATTAGCTTTAGTGTAATGGTTAAAGCTTTGCTTCAAGGGGACATCCTTAGTTACAAAGTTTCAATCCCTTTGGCACTGACATAGGAAATTTTTAGCTTGTGGCTCTAGGGCTTATGCTAACTCCCTCTCATTTAAGCAAGTCTCAATATTGGAGCGTAACATATGCAATAATTAAAAAAAACTAGTACTATTAATATCAATTGCTTTTGATTTATATTGATTAACTTTATTTATAAGTTTCAAGAAACTAAGTTTAAGGATTCCAATGATCTTTTATGATTCTAATTCTAATTATGTTAATCTAATTTTACAACTAATTTCAAATAGTGATCCTACTTTAATGCCACCATAAAATTTAACTCTAATTTAGTTCCAACTAATATTAATTCCAATTAAAGTTTATCCATATCTTTTCTTTTCTTTTCGAATATAATTTATTATATTTTCCTTAATCATCCTAATTTTTTCTAATTGTCAATTCCCATCTCCAAAGAAAGGTATTATTTTCTAATCCTTCATCTGAATCAAATTTTAATAAACAGACTTGAGTGCCCACACATGATTAGATCAAGGTTAGAGCCCGCACTAAATATCCCTTAGCCTACTTTGTCTCCTACCGTCGTATTGGCCTTTACATTTGTTTGCCATAAAATAAAATAATAATAAAAAAAAAAATCAGCCCTGAGGTGTCACAGAAACTCAGGAAATCCTAAATATGGAAACATTGTGTTTGTGGAAATGAGGCACTCCATAAGAGTGAAAGATGGGAAGCTGACGATTTGCCTAGTGGAAAGAAACCCGTGGATGCAAATGGGTTTTGTAATCCCATATAAAACCAATAGCTCTATCAGAGATGCAAGATGAGATTAGTAGCTAAGGAAAACTCAAATTTTCAGTAATGGTTATCAATTTGCTCCAATGACTAAGATGAATCACATAACTTTATCTCTAATTTCTTTCTAGCTAATTTTGTTAGGAACTTATTCCTATTCATATTAAAATTTTTTCATGGGAAGTTGGGAGGAGGAAGTGTATATGGATTTTCAAATAGTAGAAATCCCAACAAGGCAGGTGGTGGAAACTAAAGAAAATCATTTATGGTCCTAGGGCTTGGCTTGGGCTGATTAATATGCCACTACAGTAAAGGTATTTTTCAAAACCAAGGAGACCAGACACTATATTTCTAAATGCACACCATTCATGAAAATGAACATTCCCATTATTCATAGATTGACAGTACTGTGTAATTTACAATTTTAAGGAAATTCCAAGTTTGGTGATATGTTTTGATAGAAGAATTTGAGATAAAAGGCAACCCCGAGATATTTTCTAGGGCAAGCATGGAAAGTTAAGCAAGAACTGGGCATTGCATGACCTGCTTGCAAAGAAAATATGTATTTAATCTCATGAATAAACTAAGAGAATAGATAAACTGATGTTACACTTAGCGTATCCCTCACCACAAACAAGAGTTAGATTAAGGGAGATTCAATAGACGAGGTGGGCATCAAAGACATGTAAGAAGGCTTATTTCAAACTCACAGATTATGCTTCATACTATGAGTATTGTCAGCCAACTAAGACTCCTCGACTAAAGTTTTATCCGGAAGCGCTTGAAAGGATTCTTGCTTACCTTAAAGCCACACCAAGTATGGGTCTTTTCTTTTTCTTTTTTCTTTTTTTTTTCAGAAGAACGACCATCTTCTAATGGAAGTTTATATGTGCAAGATCAAGATCTACTAATGATCAAAGATCAACTATAGGTTATGGTGCTATAGTTTGGGACATCAATGTAATTAAGTAACTATAAGTGCAGGTTGAGCCAAAGTAAACATCTAGAGGTTTTGAACCAAAAAGCGCATATGCAAAATCTGTAGTTTGACATTGAAAAATATCTTCTTTATTCTAAAAATATTTTAAAAATAAAATTTCTCAGGTATATGTAATATTTTAGTTTTAATTATTTCTCATATCTATAATCATTCTTTAAACAATTAAGGAAACAAGAGAAGACAATTAAAATAAACTTCAAAAATTATCTAAAATACATTATTTTATACATTCTTTCCTTTTTCCTCCCTCTCTATTTTCTTTTTCCTCCTCTATTTTTTTCTCCATGTTGTATTAAGGAATGCTGGAATATTCTATTCTTACAAGACTGAAACAGACTCACCACTCTATTCTTAAAGCAATTTCCAAGACCTGCTCAATCTTTCCCATTACTACCTCGAGACAAGCCTCTGCAATTCGTTATTATATATAAATATTTAAATTAAGACATTAATTTATGATGAATCAACTCATCCATCGAATGACCCAATTAAAAGATAACAATATCTCCTACACATAATTTATATCATCTCGCTCTAAACTTGTACATAAAATGGAATGTTTGGAGCAAATGAAAGTTATGAAACCTGCATCAATACTAACAAATACATAATTATCTCGAATAGAACGAAGCAACCATCACAAATAATAGATGACAATTAATATAGTCAGTTCTTTCTTAAATTAATCAACCTTTAATTTTGCATAATATATCAGTTTAGAATTAATACTTTCATAGAAAAGAAACTAACAATTATTTTTATTATAATTTTGAATAGAAGTACAGATGCCAATTTGGCTGTATTTGAAAAGAAAACAAACACATAAACCTTTGGGATAGAACTAAGCAAATGCAAGGTGGTTTTGTTATCTATGGGTGGTCACATTTATCCTGTGAGTCTAAGGTTTCCATGTCACAAAAGCTCCATTTGCTCAAAATTAGTTGCAGAGGAAATTACTAAGAGGCTCAAATCTCATCTGCAAGTAGAATACACTCATCGCGTATCTAGCATTAGCATCAAACAATAAAACATAACCCAGAAAACAACAATATTGCTCACATGCTTCACTAATAAAACATTCAAAGTTATGCATCGATAGTTCGTACTTCCGTGGAGATAACCTGCTCAAAATGAGAATGCATTAGAAGTTCAAACAAACGCAAAATCGAAGAGGAAAATCTCTCAGTAAGCTACCACATATAAGGTACAAAGAAAGAACAATAATATTTTCCTAATTTAAAATATGAATACACTAACTAAGAAATATTACTTTGTTATAGAACTTCAACCTCACAATTCAGAATTAATCGTGAGTTAAGTCAAATACAAGAGAAAACCTAAGGGAAAAGGAGCTAAGACACGTGATAGAGGGATTGGCTTCATTAAAGATTTTGATCCGCTGAACGCTACTCACCCTTTCCTTGGCGGCTTTCATTTTCGCTCTCAACATTCTAATTGCTTATCAAGATGCCCCATTTCATCTACACTTATCACCAATTTCCCATTCTCTCCAAACAGAAACAAAGGCGCATGATAACCTTTTCGCTTCTAATTGTTTTCTTCTTCGCTTTTTGTAAATTCTTCCTCGATTCAACTCGGCTACCTGGGATCTCACGGCCGATGTTTAAAACTGCAGCCACAACAGAAGTCGAAACCATGTCGCTAATGGGGATCCGGGATCTCCAATGAAATATGCTTCTCCTCGACCATACTTCACCGCTGAACTGTCAGGGACACCACAAAAGCTCCGACCTCATACTCTTCATCCGCAATGACTCCACACTCTCAAATATCCGCCTAAATTCTTATGTGTGACGCCCCAAACCCGGGGGTCCATCGACCAATTCGCCACCACAGATATAAATATGAAATGGCGTACGACGCTGACTAGAAATCAGAGTCTCCTGTACTGAAGCTCTACCCAAATACAAACCCGCAGATATACCGTCTCCAAACAACCAATATATACAATATATGTCCAATACGGCCACTGGGCCCATAAACAAGACTCAATGTACATACTCAACTATGAAACCAACTATATACCCAATAGTTATGCAAGAGAGTTGATATTTTTACCAAATAATACATATATTAAACGTAAAGGGTTCTAATACATGTACAACCACCAAAGCCACATCCCTGGGCTTCTTCACAATAAATCCTAGGATCAGCCATCTCTGCATCGCCTGCACTGTAAAGCCAAAGTGGGGATCCCATCGACCGGTGAGCTAAAGCTCGCAGGGAGATTCGCCCTGCTGGGCTACTCACCACCTAAGTGCGTAACGCTCCACTTAAACACACATCGCAAGCAATGACATCCATTTAATGTCATATAGACCAGTCCTCAGATCCAGTCTCACTTTACTTCATGATCGCTAAACCTTGTAAGGAGAATGCATACGCGAAGAAGGACAACTCCTCCGATGTATATATATCACTCAGCCGTCCGACGATTGATATATAAATTGTTTCCAGGACTACCCTCCGATGAATATCAATTGGGCCGTCCGACGATTGGCTATTTAAGTTTGTGGACTACCCTAGTGGAATAATATACTTCTAGGACTACCTCCCACCATTTTCCTCTAGACTATCCTATGCACTACCCGGAATCCTGGTGGTGATCCAAAGGCATATGGAACGATGTATGCCGGGCTCCACATACCTAATCACATGCAAATATATAAACATGAATATATTTCGCATAATTAAAATCACACAATCATGTTATGTAATTTATCAAACATCAAATTAGCTCACTGGGGCTAATGATCAAACACGAGCAATTTAATTTAAATCACTCGACCAAACATATATTTTCAATCAACTACTACGGTGTATGTAATTCCACACTAATCATCACTCCAACGAGCTTCACTTGAGCAAACCACTCCACTACCATCGGCTTACAATATAATTTGAATTCTGGCAGGACTTGTACATTGTGTTAACACCTCAAGCATTTCAACTTCCAATAATTCTTCGATCAACCAACTCTCTTAAAATTAATTCACACATACCAAATATTTAATCGCCACAATTTCAATGCCAAATAAGTTTTAATTTTACACATTTCATATAAACCCGGATCGTTTTTTAACAAATTCCGGGAATTTCAAGAATGGTCGCCCACGGCAAACCCACATGTCCAATCTCTAAGCCACTTTTTGAATCGAATTTCTATCCATTACCGGTCTCATAACACCAAAGCATAATTTATTGGAATAAATTATCACAAAGGACCCATGGATTGGGCCCAATATGTTCGATGCCAACGCATTCCCAAAAATTCTAACACTTCAACCTATGTTTAATGACTGCTGGTCATCTCTGCCTTTATCATCTGGCATGGATTAATGTCAAATCTACACAAACAGCCCCTAACATCTCCTCGATAGTCACGCTCTAACAAAAATCCAATAATTCAAGACTGCACCAAAGCTAGGATCATCAAAAGGCCCTCACTACCAAACCAACCGAAACATGGAAAACCCTTGTAACGGGAAGAAACGCAAGTAGAGGCAATCCTACCTCTCGAGTTGTTAAAAACTCAAGAAACTCGAGGTCCACGCGTGAGCTCGCCCAGCAACGCTTCCCTTCTCGCTCACAAACTAAATCTGGCCCGATCATGGCTTCTAGAGAGAAGGAATACCTTCTCTCTCTAGAAAACTCCATTGAAGCCACTGCATCTCCACCCAAAATGAGCTCCCACGTTTTTTTCCTTTTGGCCTAATGTAGAAGAAGGAGAACTATTCTCTATTTTGTCATTTAGTAACTTAAGATTTAGTTAATGACCTTTATGTCCTTCTTTCTCGATTGATACGCTGCACTATTCCTACTGCCTATTTTCATCATTTCACTATACCACTTTATGGTACATGAGTATATGTTATATGTGGCTTTCAACATCGTAAAACCGCTTTACTAAGATCTCGAAACGCGATGCCTCGAAAAACGTGTCGACTCCAACTGTCTCGAAAATTACGAAATTTTACATGCTAACTAGATTTCGCGAGACGATTCCAATCTGCAACCGCCACATCCGAGATCTAGAGAATTAATTACTGATTTTTGTAACGGGCACATATACCAGAATCAAAATTACGTTTTGCCCTTATTCCGAAATCGAATTTCTCAGTCTTACACTACGCTCAATACACCAAAGGCAAATTCAAGCAGTAAGCAATAGTAATCCTCTCGGGAGCTATTTTGTTATGGATAGTCATGAGTAGTACATAGAGACTCATTATGCCATTATCCTGATAAGTGAATGCTTTACCAAGAAACCGACAATAATGACTCAAATTCACAAATTCCTCCCAATGGTTTTCGCTTATTTTCTCGTAGTTGAAATACATTCCAACCAAACGACGCTCTTCTGGGGAAATAATTTTGTGTCATGTCATGAACCGTGATAAGCTTCACTCAGCCTCCCTATCTCATTCCAATGATGAAGCATCTAAAAACAAGAATACTGAGACTAGGGTAGAATCCTATGATCTCGTAAGAATGTCTATGCTAGAAAGATATAAGCTTAAGAATGAGGTAGCAGATACTTCTCGTTGTAGTGATTAATTTCAAATAAGAAACCCAAGATAGAACATTGTGAGCAACCGCAAATTTAAATAAACTTATCTAAGCTAATTCAGGATACATGGACCATTTCAGCCTTCAAAAGGAAGACAAGAGCAGATTAGAAATCAAACAAATGATATAAATGATACTGCTCGTTGTTCCAAATCCGAATTTTCATGGAATAGTACTATTGAAACTTTAAAGATAATATTAACTAAAATTTAGAAATGTAAAATAAAAAGATTAGAAAAAGACTAATCAAGTCTTACAACCAATCAGGAAATATATGCATTTAGATTAGTCTGTACCATCTAATAATAGAGAGGGAAACAGAGGAAACTATTACTAGTCTCCCAAAAGCGGGAGAATGAAGTATACATCTACAAAAAAATCAACCTCACCTCAATTTTATCCATGATGGTAATGTCTATTCAATTATATAGCATATCTTCAACTAAAACATTTTCTCACTTTCACATACCGTGACAAAAGCAACTTGTAGATAGCCTCGTTGTATGTCATAAAAACTCACTGATGTGGTCTAAATAAAATAATCAATGTTTATTAAATCTGATAAAAAGAATAGCATAAATTTGAATAAATAAATAATAACCTTCTCCAAGAAATTTGAAGGGATGCAAAGATGATCCAAGTGAGTTTTATAGAAATGTAACATACATGCAAAGAAAGTGGAGAGCACATCTAAAAGAAGGTGCAATTTTACATGAGAAAGTAGTAGATAATCAAAAGTGAAACCCAAGATGAAAGTTCTAAAAAGTTTGCATCGGATAAAAGTCTATAATAATAAGATGGGAGACATGTAAGATATCAATGAAATGGATCATTAAGAGCATATACATGTCATAGCCTAAGAAAGACTACTCGTAGATAAGTATGAGATTAACATAAACCCATTCACCGAGAAGAAAACACGCCGAGGAAAGCCGCGTGAAACCCCGAAAATTCAAATTTTTCTTAGAAAGGGTAAAATAGTAATTTCGGTCAGAAAACCGGAATTTTTCTTGATATCGGATTGAGCCAACGCAGTTCGCTGAAATCGCCTCACGAATATAGCTACCTATGTCGACTTCGCCAGATTCCGAGATAGTCGGAATTTCACGCTGAGGCATTGCTGCTCTGATGACACATGGTATGGTTTAGGGATGCTACATAATCCTAAGAGTGACACATGGCGTAGATCCAGCAGGTGGGATTGAGCGTAGCTCAGCACAAGCCACAAGGAAAGATGATGCAATAAAGGAAATAAAGTGAATAAGGAAATATGAGGAAAAACATGGACCACATAAATGGTATGAGGAAAGCGGAGGAAGCTTCTCCCCTCACCACCCACAGAATAAACCAAGAGAGGGAGGAAAAGGCAAAAGTGGCAGAGAAAAGGAAAAAGATGAGGAACGAACAAAAACAAGCCAAAGGGAAAGAGTAAAGAGAGCGAGAAAGAGAAAGAGGATTTTGCTTCTGCTTGGCCTAAGTTCGACACAAATAAGACTAAAGTCGCACACGCAAATGCACCTATGCGACACTGAAAACTGAGTTTCATAACTCATAGTGAGAATTTTTCCTACTTCATTTATTTTAAACTGAAGGCCTTATAATAGTATGGGTCATGGGAGGTCATGAGAGGCCATATTATTTAGTTCCAAAACTGACCGAATGGTAGATTTTATGATCGCTTCGCACAACAGGACTCATAGAGTTTGATTTGAACCTAAACCAAAAGTCGCAGTTTTGTGCGGTCAAGATGATGTCGGAACCAAATCGGTTCATGCTCAGGAAGGGACCGTGAGGTACCATTGAAGGGTCCAAGATTGTGACCTTGCTTGTGTGTTACTGGCAGAATGGAATATGCTTCAGAAAAGTATCACATAGAGGCGCGGCTTGATGTATTAACATGGATTGTAATGTGGATGTAAATTATAATTATCCATGGTATATAAATGTTTCATGTAGCACTCAGTATACATAACATGAAGGAAAATGTATCGCATCATGTATTCATATGCACTACACATCGAAGGCCAAGCTCCGTGTGGGTGCATGGTAATCGCGGAAACCTAAAAGTCCGTGATTCTGCGGAATGATAAAACAGTAATTTCCGGTTGAATATCCCAATTTTTCTAGATCTCTGATGATCTAAACGACTTCACTGCTGAACCCGCCAACTGGTCACTGTTATCAGCCTTGAATTCCTAGAGCTCCGAATTTTATGTTTTTCGAGGCAATCCGGTAGTGTGGACACTCAAGTAACATTTGAGGTTTGGAGGCTTAGCTGCAGAAAGTTATTCAAACACGAGCCTGGCGGTGGGCCATGGACATAATGGCATGATGCTACCGGGAGGAAAATCCCAAAGTACTGTGTTATTGATAAGAAACCGCCAATCAAGATAGCTTAGATGATGTAGAAGAGAGGACTAGTCCTTCGATCTAAGCCTCCCAACTGATTTAGAGGCAAAAAGCAGAAAAGAAAAGAAGATTTTTGTAGAGAAATTTCACCTTCTCTCTAGATTTCCTGGCTGCTCGACCATTTCGCTCTCATCGGGAAAGAGATAGGCTATCTACGCTACAAGAGCTACGCGTGGACACCTGGGCGTGGGAGTTTTTAATAATCTTCTAGAGGCAGGACTCTTCTCTCCTACTTGTTTTATTCTTTTCGCTGGGCGGTCATTTTAATGGACGAGGATTTGCTGGCGCCCTGATGGTTTGTTTTCAAGCCCAAAAAGACACCAAGTGAAGAAATCCCTAGAGTGGTTTTGGACAGTCCACGGACTGTTCAGGGGTGGCTTCAGGTGATGTTGCGTTATTGCCATGAGTGAATAACATGCTGATTTGCGGATTTTCTCAGCAAAGGCTCAAGATGAACGCTGAACAAGGTTATTAGCCTATGTGAGCTAATTTTATAAGTTATTGTTGAATAAATATACAAGGAAGTGAATTTTGTTAATATATGCAATAATTATATTGTAATAACATGTTTTGATTTGATGTTCAGCTTACATGAGTACTTAGGTGGGGAGCAACCAAGTAAGAAAATTTCACTAATGAAAGCACGTTTCACCCCGTCGAGGAAAACTATTTCGTGTACCGGAAGATGCACTTTTATTAATTTATCCGAGGTCTTAGAGGAGGAACGTTTTGAAAATTTTATCGTATTGTAAAATTCTGTGCAAGAGACCCGCTGATAAATTGTGACCAAATATAATTGAATAAATTTTGGTATAAAATATATATTTTGATGAGAGGATAAAGCACCATGTGGTCATTTTACTCTGATGTCTCATGACGTGAGACGATTGGGATTTCCGCAGTTGACTGCGGGTCAACGGACTCGGATTCGGGGGCGCCACAAATTGTATCGAGCATGTGCATACGAATACCTAGGCCTGGCGGTGCAATCGTTATCATGCAATCATCGCATTCTATAATAATTGCATGTGTTTGAATTGTGTGAAATTGTATGCTTGGTAAATAGCATATGGAAATGTCGAACACTAGGTCGAGAAAATAAAACCCTAAGGTTCGAGGAATAATGGGCGTAATCTGGCCCGTAAATGAAAATAATAATAATAATTTTCTTCGACAATCGCAGCTTTTTTAACATGAATGCAGTGTGTTTCAGGGAATTCTCGAAGATTATTCCACTATAAGAAAAGCCAAATGAACTTAAACAGAGCAAAATTGCAATTGTTTAGGCTATCGCACCTGTAGGTGGCGTGAAGGCTACTGGAGGATTTTGAAAAAAAAAAAAATATATATATATATATATATATATATATATATATATATATATAGTTTCGAATGGCTATCGCCAAACTTAGCGCCGGTCGCGACCCAAATTCGGGGGCGTGACCAACAGGCACCCGGTGCGTAAGGTAGGTATTCAGCATGCCAGCTAGTCACGCATGACAAGCGCTTTCAAGATCAATACTCAAGTAGCGCCAAGCAACTCGGGCTAAGGTCGGGACTAAATAGGTCCTTCGTCAGGATACATGAATTTCAAGTCATGACATGGGTCGATGTTTGAAGTTCATCATGCGAGGTCGGCGAGACCGCTTGCTCAGGAGGTCATGAGTTGCGATTTGAACCGGCAGATGACCGAAATGCGGACTGGATTCAGGTCGCGACGGTCGAAGCTCAGTGGCGCGCCTCAGTTGCAACCGACCATGGCCGCGACCGGCCGGGCTTGGTAAGATCCGCCGGGTTGCGACCAGAAAGGGGTCGTTGTAGGTTGGGATCGATCAGTCACATATCGACGGGTCTGACCTGGTTCGTTGGGGTTTCGAGGTCGCGTACCGGTTGGCGACCGGCCGGCCGGGCGACCGCTGGCGCCGCGGCGACATCGCTATCAGGCTGGGCGACTGGTTTGTTCGGGACAGGCGCGTGCCGCATCTCGCAGCCGCGCCGATCGCTCGCTGAGGTCGCCGACCCGAATTTGAAGCGCGACCGCCTAGCCGCTGGCCGACCGTGTCACGACCGGCCAACACGATAAAGGCGTTGCGAAGAGAGCGAATTTACAAGGCAGCACGCGGGCGCGAAGACATGGAAAATCGCGCGTTGCGCGCTACACCGGTTCTTCGTGCGCGCATTGTGCACACAACCTAAGTTTTGTGACAAAGGCACTATTTAGATCACCTGCTTTGATCACTGCTACAACACTCACTGTGGATTCCAAAAAAAAAAAAAAAAAAAAAAACAATGAAGACAATGTTCAGAATCTTGAGATGAATTTATGATTTAAATTGAGTCAAAGAGCACAACAATAATCAAGCGATGTTAAACCACTTGTACAAAAAGAAACACTCACAAGTAGACATAATTTGAAATCAACTATTTAAAAACATGATATGAAATCAAAGCCACTAAGGCATAAGAATGTACAAGTTCTCTAATAAGCAATGAAGATGTCAAAATAAAATTTGACATTATTAATACAAAGGTTAGCCCTATAAAACATGTAAAACTGTGAATCAAAACCACTAGAAGTAATAATAAGCTTATTTTACCTACGATATGAACCTTTCATGATAAGTGGTTTGTGAAAATACCTAGTAACCATACCAAATCATGGATGCAAATAGAACTCCAGATAGCATTAGCTGTTCCGAGAGGCTCGACTGAAAGCCAGAAAGGATCGGGTTGAGTTTTGGGAGGTTCCAGTTCAAGACTGTGGCGATAAACAATCGTGCAAAAGATATTTTTTTAGAAAAGGAAAACTCGGGACAGCATTGAACTTTGCGTAGATCGGGAGCATACTTAATGAGAGCCAAACTTGACCAGAATTTGTAAGGCATCAGAAAGAGACTTGTGTCTTATACATTTGACTATATGGAGTCATAGTCTCAACTGTGGTACAGTATCATTAATTCAAAAACATTGCCATATAGTCAGTAATACATGCGAGAGAAAACCTGAAAAATTGAGCTTAGTAATCTAGAGAGGTCAATTTATGGAGCACAACACTCCATAGAGTTTATTATCAGGTCCAATCAGATCATAGTCGTATATGAGTTAGCTCTTTTAATCGTGCAACAACAACAAGCTCTAATAAAATGTTTAGAACTGAAGACAGCAAAGAATGGTAAAATTATTGTGATACAAAGGTACATGAAGGCATTGTTTACAGACTTCAAGTCCTCTGACTATTCAAAGGAGCTGCAACCACCCATGTTCTTCACAAGAGGTGATTGACTAAAATAATGAAGTCTGTGATTCGCCCATACCAACAAACTCCGCTTTTGAAGTACAAAGGATGTTGAGTTTTATCCCGCCACACATAACTGCTGAATTAATTTAATAATCTTCTTCAGAAAATATAACACCGTGCTTCCTTGAAGTACAAGGATCCATCAGCCACAAAAGGAAATAACCAATAATAGAAAAATAGAAATGGAATAGAAGTCAACCTGTTGTTCCAAAAGTTTAATATCTCACATCTTCCAAGTGTTCTCGATGGAATACTGATATCAATTTAAAATGCTTCGATCGAGATAGTAGATTGATACTAGCTGGTATCCTATGAAGAAAACATTAGAGTTTAGAATTCAAATTCTTCCACACAACTACGAGGAGCACAATAACTCATAAAGCACTAGCACAACTAAGATAGAATGCTGTATGGTGATACCTCCTGTGTGCTATGTTGATCCGCATCTTTCTTAAACTGACTTTTCTTCGATAATTGATCTCACCTCATGAGAATTTCCCCGCAGCCCTTTCATATTCCCAATCATCATCATCATCATTCAACTCATTCTCCTCATTAACCCGCAAATTATTTCAGACAAATTGCTCAATTATACTGCACTCAAGACTACAGATCTTTCCAAAATACTATACAAACAATCCCATGCCTAAAGGGGCCTACTAGTATATAACTAGGTAGACATGCCCTAGAATTCAAATTTCCAATTCCTGTCCCTTTTCCCTCACTTTAATCAACAAACAAATTTAAAGTGAATTCTCCAACCAAATTTCTGGCTCTACTAACAATGCTTGCTTTGAAAAACTACACATCCATTTATGTTTTCATTAGAGCAATTTTTCCTAGATGGCTTGCAAATATTTGCGCCAAGAGGAAGAAAGGTACTTTTGAAATTATGCGCACATGTTTTCTCCCGCATACCCTAATGTCCTCGGTAGATTCAAAATGTCAAGCCTTCCTTTCCCACTCTTAGCTTAATTAAACATAAACATAATGAAAATTTCCGAGAAATTTGTTAATATATATATATATATATATATATATATATATATATATATATATATATATATATATACACACACATATATATTGCTGCTGAGAAAAAGATAAGTCCCTCCAAAATGCTAAACAAACAGTCCTATTCCTCAACGATGCGAATATAAGCACATAACTGCAAAACACCTTAAGATTCACTATCTCGATTTCTCTCCATTCGTCCCTCTTCCCCAAGAATCAAACACAATTTAAAGCAAAATTTCACACTCGGTAAACTTCAATATGCATTTTTCTCACAGGGTAACCACTAGAGTACTTCTATCAAGTATAACACTACATGCCATAAAGCTTGAATTAATCACAACATTATCAGCTTTCCTTTTTCCACTAAGAACTAAACATACCAATTATAAATTGAGAGACAAAGAAAAAAGATTTTATTTGAAGAAACGAACTATTCTGATGATAAAAACAAAAAATACACATGGAGAAGTAGAGACATCAGCATGGTTTCGATCAAGCGCTTCACCCAATGTAATCATGGAAAATGGTTTCGATAAGGGTGGCCCTCGTGACGAGAGTGCTCACAACTGCTGTATAGTTGAGTCAGATTTTGGGATTGACACATAAGCATGCTAATGCTATCTTCATCGCAACCATGTCGGGCCACCACTTCATCCACAGAGGGCGAAAGGTCCATAACGCCATTACAATCAATGGTCGCCAGTGAATCGTAATGAGGATGAGGATGAGGAGATGTTTAGCGATAACAGAAAGTCGAACCATGTCGCCATTAGGATCTGGATTCCGCAATGAAATATGCTTCTTCACTATACTTCACTGGCCAACCGCTCATGGACACGGTGCCGACCTCGCATTCTTCATCTCGTAATGACTCCACACTCAAATATCTGCCAAATTTATGCTTCAATACACCAGTGTACCACCAGAGCGGTTAGTAACTGGGAGATATTTTCCGGTGATATCACAGAAGACATGGATCAACATGCCATTATCCGATTGTGTTGAACGCTTTACCGTAATATCCACACAGATTCACCGACTTCAAGGTCTTTCACCAGCTTCCTCCAATTTGGTTTTTGCCATTTTCTCGTGAGTTGAAATACGTGGAGAATCACGGATCTCAAAGAGCACAAAGACAAGATAAATCTTTCGTGCAGAGCACTTCAGCAGAAGTGACTAACACCAAAGAATATCACCATAAACATGGCAGCCCAAGGACGGCCTAACTGCTGCAACACCAAAATCGTATAACATTTACTTAATGTCCGAGAAATCAATAACCCAAGGTAAGATGGATTAATTATAGTTACAGAACATAAATGAGAGACAAAATTAGTAAATACATCTAAAGTCAATTGTTGTAAATGCTCCAAACAAACAAATGATAGATTTGAGATGCAACCGATATTTTGGCATATGAGAAATACACACCATATTGCTTCCTTTTTTCAGAGCAAGTTTTATATTTTATTAGATTGGTGTTATGTAACATGTTTGAAACTATGTTTCAGATAATAACATAGCTGTAGATGGAGCACCAAAAAGATCACATAAAGAATGATTAAATCTTAATATCAATTTACAGATAAGAGATTTACTAAATACCCCAAGAATATTAAAACCCAATTAATCTGTAAGGTAAAATAAATTCATGGTAGATCAAAACAAAGAATTCTCGTGACTCTGTAGAATCTATGATCTGTAAGAATGTCTATGGTAGAAAGGATTTTAAGTTTAAGAATGAGGTAGTGGATGTTTCGCAAAGATTAATTTCGAATAAGAGACCTGAGATAGAACAGAGCAAATCGCAAATTTAATAAATGATCAAAGGGCACTGGTGGATGCATGGACTATTTCTGTGCCTTCAAAAAAGGGTACAAGAGTAAGGATGAGAAATCAAATGTACCGATACAGTGGATACCTGCTCGTCGTTCCAAACCAATTTTCCATGGAATAAGGTACCTATTGAAACTTTAAAGATAACATTGACAAAAATTTGTAGTCCTGCAAAGAGTGACAGCAAGTGGTCTCACCCAAGTCCCTTACAACCAATCAACGAATGTGAATGATTAGCTTCAAAATCGCCTCTGACAATGAGAGGAAATTAGGAGGAAACTATTAATAGTCTCTAAAAGGGGAGAATGAAACATACATCTAGAAACAAAAAATCCACCTCAATTTTATCCATGAGCGAAGAATGTCTTGTCTATCATACAACATATCTTAAACTAAACTTTACTACTTTCACATAATCGTAATAAAAGCAATCAGATAGCCTTTGTTGCAAGTGTCAAAAACCGCCCTTTGAATGTGGCTCCAATGAACAAATTAAAATATTAGCTTAATTTATAGGCAAAGAACTTATTAAATTTTACCTTTAAATAAACTACCGACCTTCCAAGAAGTCACGGAAGGATGCAAAGATGATCCATGAAAGTCGCACAGAAATGCAACACATTGGCAAAGGCAAGAAAGGGAGAGCACATCTAAAAGAAAAGAGGCAATGGAGGCGGAGAGCAGTAGATAACCAAAAGGAAAATCAGTATGGAAAGTTCCAAAATGTTTCAAGATCGACAAAAGTTCATTGACAAGTATAGAGACATGTAAAGATACCGAATGAAATGATCGTTAAGAACATACTGCGGTCACCAAATGGTACCCGACCTCTTCAAAAACAGAGCGCATCGAAGATGATCAAGCCTCGTGGCGTAGAGACATAGTCGTAGTCGATCACAACCAATTTACGTCAAATACAAACCGAGAGATGGTAGAAACAGATTTCTGCCTTAATAAAATCCAACTGGCCTGATGATAAAACAAAAATACACTTGGAGAAGTGGGAGGACCGTCGCCTAGTTTCCGCTCCATGACCAATAAGGAAAAGAACCAGATATTGATAAACAGGTGATATGAAGTTCCTGCAATGCTTCTAGTCAAATCTTTATATGCTGCGAAGAATAGTTGTTTTCGTCATTTTTCCTCGCAGACTATTCAAGAACAATTCATTCCATTGTTTAAAAAAAAAAAATTGCAGAAAATGACCATACCTAGGATTACAATATAAAAAAAACAATAATGATATTATTTAAACCTCATTAATTCAGACAATAAGATATAAACAAATAACATTACAATATTCAATGAAAGAACATATCAGGTCACCAAAAGCATCAATGGTTGAAGGATCGAATCTCAAAGAATGGCAAAGGCCCATGCTCGAGGATGCTGATATCTGCACAACCTATCACCATAGAACATGACCAAACAGTAAAAACAAACAAATTAAAACCTAATGTTGAAAATGGAAGGAAAAACTAGCAATCAAAATAAAAGGCACAATGTATTACGGTATACCAAAGATGGTTTTCCCTTTATAGGACATGTGACAGCAGGAACGACCCACTTCATTTCCAAAGACCTAGAGGTATCCGATCTCTCGAAAAACAGAGCAGACTAAGATGATCAAGCCTCAGAAGTAGAGACATAGTCGTAGGGCCGCATCACAAACCACGCATGTCAATTATAAAGGAGAGACAGAAAAGAGATTCGCTTTAATAAAATCAATGATTCTGGATGATAAAAACATGTTATATGGAGAGCGAGGACCGTCACTAGTTTCTCATCTACACTCAAGAACAATAGAATTAGTAATGCGTTTGAGATGCAACCCAGATTTAGATGTTTCTGTTAACTATTATAGTCGCTAAGAGATCGGGATTGCACATGTAGGCATGTTGACGCATTCCTCACTCAGAACTGATTTATTTTCAGCTTCCACCACTTAACTAAACAGGTGAGGGGCGTTTGTCCATAACATCATTCAATTACATGTTAAATATCGTAATGAGGAATGATATTATGAGGATGTCACGATAACAGTTGATTTGTGATGATTCACAGGATGCCTCTTCCCATAATTACCTTCCATTGTTACAACCCCGGGCTTATAAACATCCGTTTTATTATCCAATCTTCATCGTAAGCAAGTTCTCGTAAATTAAGAAGATTACATCATGCCTCGCTCTCGCTAAGAAATTATAACAAAGATAACTAACGACTAATTAAGAAATGGTACTGAGCAAGATAACCAAAAGTTCCCGCAAATGTAGTCCATCAGATGAGTCCCGCTTATAAGCCTAGTCAGCCTAAGCTCCGAGACATGAGCCAGATATTCGAATCTACCGTAACATTGTTGCCGTTATATCTTACGAATGAGCGCGAGCAATCACGGTGCATATAAGATAAAGCTTTAAATGTTCCTTTCCATAATGTTTAAATTCCTCACAATCCAATCAGTTTTTCGCGTCATCGCTAAGCTTAGAATGTTTCGTTCTCTTTCCATAAACTCATAAATCAAAATGAGTTCTCAAGAAATGAACTCGGCTATAAAGCTTGACAATATTATGAAGGCCTTATCCGTGTTGGGAAAGATGAATCCAGCTTTGAAACAATCCAATAATCTTCATCATCTTGATCCGATGAGTAGTGAAGCTTTTTCACAAAGAACCTGGCCATTTGGCAACTCTACCTTGTAAACAAAGCACATATCCTCCTACAATATTAATCGCTTGGAATCGAATTGTCGGGCTCCTGCATGATGTGCTCATACAACAAGTTCCCATCATAATCCAGGACAGAAGATCTTTGACATCGGCGACTCGCGTAGACTCGCTGTTTTCTTCTCAATTCTTTATGCAGTACAATGCCAATAATAAGTTTTCTGATAAGAACAATAGAGTGCTCACAATGAGGAGAAATATGATCAAGACAGAACTTCGTGGCCTTCTTCTGACCGCATGGCTCGAGATGAGTGACATTATTACTACGTAGACCTTTTATTATTTCAAACGCCTGGCGCAGCTGGGCCGTGAAGGTTTGAGATAACTTCGAACTAGTCGAGATTAGCACGCCAGATGTCGCTAATCGTATCATCAAAGCGTAGATGGTACGTAGTCGGGTTATGAGACTAACGCCTGAAAATCGTAACTCGCTAAATGTGGAATCTCTCCGCCAACATATTTTTAAGATCAAAGATCAGACCCAAGACTACGATCTTCCAATTTCACGCACGCTATCCGCAACTACCCCACCGTCTGCTGACTATAATTTCGCCAGTTCCCTATTTCTCGGGACTCCACCGTTGCTCGATGCCGTGTCAAGGGCTTCCAAGATCGGCTAATTTTCCACTCAGAATGCTTCCAGATTACATGCTACCAAGAACAAATCGAACAATAAGGGCAACATACCCACTCTTTCGGGATCTTCCAAATGGTTCGAGAAAGATCGCTTCTGTGTTCGAGGCTCTCCCAAGTTGAGGTGGTATGGCAACCAGAAATATTGTTGTTGGAGATGTCTGGAAGAAGAAATTCACCCCACTTTTAAAGCTCAATATAAAATCGGCACGCTAGATCGATATAATTCAGGGCTCGTATACACCAAACTCGCCATGTCTCCTAGTTGGTTTCTTTCAAGCCAACTCAGAATAAGCTACCAGAATTTTTCGTTTTTGCAGGACCCGTGAAATGGTTCCCATCGGCGGTAAAATTTACAAGTGCTCTACCAAGGCAAATTCACCCCGGTAGTCGCCAATGAAGTTATTTTCATACAATTGCAAATTCTTCAAATGATATATTATTCACAAAGGAAGGGAACCACCGAGTTTGTTATGACCAAGGCAAAGAAATCGAAAGAGCCGACAAGTTTCCTATGGAAACCGGTATCAACCATCGAGATTGTTAAATGACAATTCAAGATCATTAAGATTCAATAATCCAATTCTCGAGGAATGAAACCGCATAGCTTGTGTTATATGAAGATACAATGTAGGTTAAATTTCTGCCACGGTGGAAGGGAGGGATCGGACCGTTGAGATTGTTAGTTGACAATTCAAGATCATTAAGAGATCTAACAATCCACTTTCAGGAATGGAAACCATAGTTTGTTCCTATGAAATACAATGTGGTTGTTCTCGTTACTGTATGGAATGAGGGATCGACCAAAGGAGATTATTAATCGACAGCAAGATCATTAAGAAATCTTAACAACTAATTTCTTGAGGAATGGAACTGTAGTGAGTTTGTTCGCATCAAGATAATGTAAGAATTTGTTATCATAGCAGAAGAGAATAATTCATGAGATTGTTAAATAGATAAATCAAGATAATTAAGAGATCTTAACAATCCAATTGAGGAATGGAACCAGATAGTTTGTTCGTAGATACAGATCAATGTGGTTAAATTGCTGTTTGAAGAAGTTATGATTGGACCGAGATTGTTAATAATTCAATCAAGACTGGCTAAGAGATTTTATCATCGAGTTTCGAGGAATCGACCCAGATAGCTCGCTCAGAGGAAGGTACAATATGGTTAAATTCCTCGTTACTTATGAATGGGGGGACAACAAGATTTATGAATTTTTAACTCTGAAGATATTTAAGAGATCTTAACAATCCAATCTCTTGAGAATGGAACAGAAGCTCATTCTATAAAGATGCAAAAGATGGTTTTTCAAATTTCATATAGTATGGCAAGAATTGACCTCTAAAAATATGAAGCCAAAGATAGAAAGCTAAGGATGTTAAAACCCAAGTTGTTTAGGTATTACACCGTTGAAATGATTAGAACCAAAATCAAGAATTGTGATTAGTTTGAAATATTACCAATATTGGTTGGAATGGTTCCATGGAGGAAGTTGTTAGACAAATTAAGAGGTTGAGGTCGGGATAGATGAAAATTGAGATTTTATGTACCTCTCAAACCACAACTCTGAAGGTTTAAATCTGAGACACTTCCCGGACTGTAGTACAAGCCAATTCGAACCAATGATGGTAAGAATTGCCCAGTCCAAGACAGAGAACTGCAGTCAGATTATTTGGCATGCACTTCCAGCAGGAAGAGGCAAAAAGTTTTATCTTTGTTCACCTTTTGAAGAAGAAGTAGTGGAGTGCACGGAAACATCTTGGAAGATTTAGGTTATTGAAGATGCAGAGAAAATAATAAACAGAAAAAGCAAGGAGAGACTTCCATGAGTCGAGAGAGTATGAGTAGGATGAAGGATATTCATGGCCACATATTGGTGAGATGAGTACACAGAGGAAAAGGAAGAGGAGAAGATGTAACACTTATTATAAACTCATGTGATATCTCAGCATTCCACAGTTGTATTCATTCAAGACTATTCTATTCATCATAAATGAATATCTGGTAAAGAGGTGGAATATTTAACTTGAGGTTTTTTTTATTTTTCTATCAAAATAATGTTTTTTTGCAAAATTAAACACCCACAATTGCAAAAGAGCAAATAATTTAAAATATTACTTTTATTTTTACTCAAAGAACATTGTAATATATAAGAAAAAATTAAAATATTCCTTTTCATCTTTTGCCCATGCCTTCAACAGATATGTTTAAAATTAAGATTGCAAATTCTTTTAAGGAGGGCTCAATGTTGATACAAGAATGTCCATTTGATGTGCCACTCTGAGATATAAAGAAGAGATATATATAAGTGTGTATGTATATATATATATATATATATATATATATATATATATATATATGACTTTATAGAATGTAAGGTTTTTCATAGGTATCATTAACTCCAAAATATGAAAACAACCGAAATAAATACTGTGCTTGACCCGTTTTTAAAGTCTTTGCTCAACTTGATAGGTATTATCAACTTTTCTGCACAAAACAAAAAAATCCTCCTAATTAATCTATTTTAAAGTCTTCACCACCTAAACATCTTTAAAAACTTTAATTTATGAATAAGTATATCTACTTCAATTATGATACATAATATGTTCATTAGGTAGAAAATTCATCATATATCATGAAATCTTGATCAAGTATTCATATTATATTATCACCCATGTCAATATCCTATTTGATTTAGGTGAAGACATTTATAGACGGGCCTCCATTCATTAAATTATAGTACTAAATATCATAAATATTATAAAGAGGGTGACAATAATGTATTAAGGCAGTGATCCAATCAAGTAGAGATAGATATGATCAAATATATTAAATTGATTGTATAAGATATCAATTAGAGAATATTGTAAAGATTAAATTTATACTATTATTTGTAATGAAAATCTTGACTAAATATTCACATAATTAGTAATCCTTGTGAACCGCCCTAGTTTATGTTGGGATTAACTAAAAGAATCCAAATAATATAGGCTTCAATTTATTAAATTATAGTATTAAATATCTTATGAGAATTTTAAAAGATTATGGTATCCGATAACCTTCTTCGTTAGAAAAGTAAAATTTATATAAAAATTGCATTTATTTAAGGTGTATGACATTGAAGTGGCAGTGTGGCATGTTTTCATGATAATAAGATACCAAGTGTATTTCCTAATAATAAATGTTGAATAGCTAAATAGATAAATGACAATTTAATCACTTCAATGAAGCTTTGAATATATGATTTGAATTGTGGATCTCTTTTTTTTTGGAAAATACAAATGCTTTTAAAATTTGTAATACTAAAAATTGTCCTATTTCTAATGTTAAACCTTTCAAGGAATTTCTAAAATAAAAGGTAAGTTTTTTTTTTTGTATATATAATAAGGGTTTGGTTTCTAAGAATGTAAGACATTGATATGGTGAATTTTCTAATATTGAAAATAAAACAAAGTATTTGTTTGTACTCATGATCAGAACTCATCTTTATAAAATTTATTCTAGTTTTAATGCAGTATCATGACTTTGATTTAAGATCTCTGAAAACTAGAGAAAATTAATTTTTGCCAGAGTGGTAAAATGGTAATTTTTGAATCTTTCTGATGTTTAATACAAACAGATTTACACCGTTGAATCGTCTCACGAAATTAAGCACTGCTAATTTCTGCTAAATTTCAAACAATCGGATTTTCACGACTTCGAGACGATACGAGGAACTTCAAAACTAGATTTTAGAAAACCTTTAAAATGTCAAATATTTAAAGAATGTCCATTTAATATAGATGAAGTTGCAACTGAACATTAAAAGAATTATTTTGGCGAAACTGATCGAAGCGTGATAAGTGGCGCGATTTGAGCCACGTGTCACATGTATAAATACAAGAAATATCTAAAAAAAACAAAAAAAAATCAAGAAATATATCTGTGAGATATCAAAAAAGATCTCACATAAATATCTAGACCAAATGTTAGAGAGAGAGAGAGAGGTGAAGAAAAGCAACTTTTCCGGATTTACCTGGTTTATCACTTTAACTCAAGAAAGTCGAGTTAAAGTCGTTTACAAGACGAGCTACGCGTAAAATGAATCAGAGATTTCGCAAGGTCCAAGGTTCAAGTTATATATCATTTTGTAAGAGTGTATAATTGAACTCTGTAAACATATCACCATATCATGTATAGTATCATGTATGGTTGACCAATGAGAGGTATATTGGAGTCTCATCAGGGTCATTTAATGTAATGTTATATAGATATTTTGATAGAGTTTCCATACGAGAGAGATCTTCCCATCCATTTTTGTTAAAGTATGGATATCGATAAATGGGACATGATGGTGTATCGTTGTCTGATTGACCCACCAAGCTGCATTCGAATATTGGTCAACTAACTTTGGATAGGGGGCGTGTCATATTGATCGTAATAAATGACTTTGAACAACAAAATGATTCTAAATAATTTCCTACCTAACTCATTTAAAGTCTTGCTAACTTGAAATCATCTTAAAAATAAAACAAATTTTTGTCCTATATTAGCACTTTCATTCACGACTTCGATAGGTAGTGTCAATTTCATGCTTGACTCATTTTAAAGCCTCGCCCAGAATTATAAAAAATCTTAAAGAAGCTATCATGACTTTACATATCACTGAGAAATAAAGGTCATCATGCTTGACCCATTTTAAAGTCTTTGTCTGTGAACTATAAAAAAAAAAAATCTAAAGAAGCTTGCTTAGCTTCACATGCATTCATGACTCGATAGTGGTGTCTCAACTATTTAATCTCCATTTTAAAGTCTATGTCCAATTAGAAACCTTCTAAGTCTCTTTTCAAAGAGTAATGGTCTGCTTTGGCTATTATTTTAAAACCTGCTCTGAGAATCGTTTTTGAAAACACAAAACTTAAAATTGTTCTTATTCTCTTAATTTTAAAGTTTTATTGGTACTTTGTTTATCTTAAAACAAAACAAAAAAAAAAATGAAAATCAAACGTATTCTTCATGTTTTCCTTATTCTCCTTGTTTTAACAAAACAAGCCAAAACACGAACCAAATTTTTACCCTAAGTGGTCGAATCATTGTTTTAATACCATTTTAAATTATAAAGTCTTTTGAAAGTTGAAACTTGGTTTAGCTGTTATAAAGATCACAATTCCTAACACCTCTCTTCACATGTGCATACTATAGGGCCATAGGCTTAACAAACTACACTAACTTTAGGTTTACACAATCAATTAGGGAAACAAAAAATAAGATATGCAATGAGACTTTAATGGTTTTTAATTTCTATTAAAATGATTTCTACACAAGTCTTTCTTACAAGAAATAAAGGACGAACTAAATAACTACTCCAACCAAGGAGCTAGAAGGATGTTTAATATTTGCACACATAAAATACTACGATTCTAAGATATCTTATTTTCATATCAGCTATTATTGTCCAAATTAATTGAAAATAGATTTTTTTAATAATTTTTTGAAGATACTACTATAATTCATTTTAAAATAAATAAGTAAAATCAAGGTAATTTTTGAGCAATAGATTAAAATGATACCATTTGCACCCAGATATCAAATTAGACTTTTTTGTAGACTTAATTTTAAGTTTTTATTTTTGATTTAACTTAATAGTTTTTTATTATTTCAAACATTTAGAGCGGTTCAAAAAAATTGATTTGTGAAAACTATTTCGGGAAACATCATCGAGTACACCAAAATAAGGTAAAGCAACAGATGGCAAATTTTCCATTTGATCTTTGTTCCAATTACAATTTTGAAAAGAATATAAACATAATAGTAACTCAGAGTAGGGACTGAGCAACAAGCAAGATTATGAGGAAGCTCACAAAGATAGAAACAAACTAATCTTGACTACAAGAAAATTAATGGATAGAACTTAACCTCAAAATTCAGAATTAATTAGGAAGAAGTCGAAATTCAGAGAAAACCCGGGGAAGAGCTAAGACACAGAGTAGGGATCAGCTTTTCAATAAAGATTCTCGGGATCTGGAAGATTAGCATCAAACAATGTAATAACCCTCGGAAAACAAAATATTATTGTTTACATGCTCACTAATAAAACGCTCAGTCAGACATTGATAATCATAATTTTTGGGGATAACCTGCTCAACAATATAATGCATTTATTAAGCTTCTCGCATCGTGGCGAGTGGTACCCTGAGCGCATCAATGATAAGGGGTACAAGAAAGAAAATATGTATGTGATTCACTGAACTGAGGTAGATCAATGCTGAATATATTCTAAACTACAAGCTAATTCAACTAACTAAGAAATATTGATTGATATAGAACTTTAACCACAAAATTCGTAATGAACAAAGAAACAAAAAGAAAACTCCGAGGCTGAGCCAAGACAATGATAGAGGGATTGGATTAGTTTACAAAGATTTGGATCCGCCGGAATGCTACTCTCACCCTTTCCCTTAAGGCCTTCAAGGCTCTCAAAGATTCTCAATTTCAGCTATCAGATGCTTACATTTCCATCTACGCCATCACCGCTTCCATTCTCCAAACTTACATCTCCAAACAGAAATGTTAAGTGCATGATAACCTTTCGCTTCTTATTTTTTTCTTCTGGGCCACGCCTTCTCGATTCAACTACTACCTGGGATCTCACTCTGGCTAATGTTTAAAACCGTGAGCCACAACCGAGTCGACATCATGTCGCACAGATCTGACTCTGTCAATGAAATATGCTTCTTCCGACTTCATACTTCACTATCAACTGTCGACATAAAAGTCGGACCTCGCATTCTTCATCCGCAATGACTCACACTCTCAAACATCTCGCTTCAACCTAGGCTTCAATACAACCAAAGGCACCACCGTAGTTGGGCTAGTAATCCTCGGGAGATATTTTCTTCGTGGATAGCCATGAAGATAATGGAGATCATCGTGTACCATTATCTCGAGTTGCGAACGCTTTGCACAAGAAACTCAATGGCGCCCAATCGACTTCAGGTCTTTTCAGCCAAATTTCTTCTGAGTTGAAATACATCTCAACCGACCGATGTTTCTTGGGGAAATAATTTTGTGTTGTCGCCAAGAAACTAGTAATAAGATTCTCGCTAAGAATGTAAAGATATGTAAAGGGACCCGCATGTCAGGAAGCCAGCATATCATTCATTAGAGTAACTTCCTGGGTTCATTGATGATGGTTTTGCCAACGCTCCTTCCACGACATCTCGTGATGGATGATGATATGATTTTTACTGAGTACACCATATTTCAAATAGTTGGTCTTATTTAACTGCTCCTAAGACCGATTTTACCGCCATCACCACTGATGGACCTACATTGTTAAAATTCTCAATGCACTTCAAAGCAGATATGTGTTGATGTATGTCTGGTAAACAGCCATGCACCTTTTTGCAAGGGGGGAAGCATAATATATGGGGATGTAATGGAGCTCAGGATGGTTAGACCAATACTCATTGGGCACGCCCTAAAGCAAATGCGTGGACAACACGGCCCCTTGAGAAATGGTCGAAAGTGGATTACATCTATGAAGCACTTTTCTCTCATATTTCGAGGTTGATGGAGTTGTACACCATAAGTGGATTCAATTATGCAAATATCAGGGGAGAACTGTGGGATCTCAGCAGGACGAAGATGACGATCTTCTTCTTGGTGAAGAGTTCCCAGTGTAAATTACTCTCCGAACACCAGTGCAATATCAATCCATAAACATGGCAGCTCCAAGGACGTGCCCAGCTGTGTAACACCAAAATCGTATACCATTTACTTCCAAAGTCTGATGGAAATCAATAACCTGATGAATATGGATTTAATTATAGTTATAGGAACATTAAATGAGATAATAAAATTAAGCAACATATCAAAGTCAATTGTTGTAAATGTTCAAACATTCTCAAGAATACTGTGCATTATATGTTCAATATTTTGGCATATGAGAAATACACACACCATATTGCTTTTTTTTTTTTTTTTTCAGAACAAGTTTTATATTTCATTTGATTGGTGTTGGTGTAACATGTTTGGAAACTAGTCGAACAATAACATAATGCCGTGGTGGAGCACCAAAAGACTAAGATTTAGGCATATCAATTATAAATTCTAATAGACTAATTCTTGCTATATTAGTATTATTTGCCAAAACCTCCCTATGTTGAAGACAAACCCAATTAATCTCAATGTATGTGAAGAACAAATTTACGTATGAAGATCTAAAAACAAGAATACTTCAGACTCCTGGGAATCTATGATTCAGGTAAGAATGTCTATGGTAGAAAGATTTAAGTTTAAGAATGAGGTAAAGGGATGTTTCAGAGATAATTTCGAATAAGAGACCCGAGATAGAACATTATAGCAAACTGCAAATTTAAATAAACAGATCTAAGCTAATCTGTGATACATGGACCATTTCAGGCCTTCAAAAAAGGAAGTACAAGAGAAGGATGAGAAATCAAAACACTGACATAGTGATCCCGTTTCACTGCTCCAACCACTTTCATGGAATAAGGTACTCATTGAAACTTTAAAGATAACATTGACCAAAAAATTTAGAACTGCAAATAAAAGATTAAAAGACCCAAATCTAAGTCCCTTATGCACCACCTGGGCAGAAACTGACAAATGATTAGCTTCAAAATCGGGGCCTGCATAATGAGAGGAAATTAGATAAACTATTACTAGTCTCTAAAAAGGGAGAATAATATACATCAGAAACAAAACGAACCCACCTCACTCTGATTCATGGAGCGAAGAATGTCTTGTTCATCATACAACATATCTTCAACTGAAACTTCATGTCACTACATGGACTGTATAAAGCAACAGATATTTTCTGCAGTGTCATAAATCGGCCCTTTGAATGTGGTCTCAGAATGAACAAATCAATGATTTTAGCTTAATTTATAGGCAAAGTAATCGTGATAAATTTTAATTAAATAAGTGGGCCGAAATTTTCTCTGTAGAAATATGGAAGGGATGCAACAGATCCAAGTGAAAGTCGACAGAAATGCAACACATTACAAGGCAAGAAGTGGAGAGCACATCTAAAAGAACAGAGGCACGGTATATGAGAAAGTAGAGAATAACCAAAAAGGAAAGTCTAAGATGAAAGTTCTCAAAAGTTTCCAAGATTGAAAAAAAGTTCATTGACAAGACAGATATGAATGATAATTAATGAAATGATCGTTAAGAGCATATGTTGCTACATACCACAGCTAAGAGCACTGCTCAGAGATAAGTATGTGATTAACATAAACCCATTCACCGAGAAGAAAACAATGCTGAGGAAAGCAATGGGAACTTCAATATAATCAAAGAAGGTGAATGATTGGGGCTTCTCCAAATAACTAAAGATGATTTTGATTATTTAGTTTTGTAGTCGCTACAAGTACGAAAGTACACGCTCGAGCGCTGTAATGGACACTTTATACGAGATGCAAACTAGGGCTTCTCCAAAGGAATTTCAGTTGATAGATTTGATTATTGTAGCCTCTTAGGCTCTCTGGCACGTAGTATGTTCAAGTGTGTGTATGGACACTTTATACGTAGATGCAAAGGGGTAGTCCATTAACCCGCATCCCTCTGTAAGTGCCGTGTGCTGAACCTCTAATCATGAATGGTCTTTTCTATGAGACATCAACCCAATCAGCTACGTAGAATACTCTTATTACAATGCTTATGATGGTAGATAACTAATCAGTGATGTGCTTTCAACTCGTTTCTTGCATTCCTATAATAAATTCAAATGGAGAAAAGTCGCGCTCTAAGAAAATCTACTCAAAGCACAAAAGATCTCAAGGCCAGACTGGAAACCAGTGATAGATTTCAACTATAGGAAGCTATTTCATATGTAGAGAGGAATTTCCAAGAGTTTATTCCTTGAGAAAAAAGAAATATTGGAAATTTAATAAAGAAACCATTATAGAAGCAAGAGAGCTACATCTAAGAGTGGCATAAAATTTCAGAGAGGTAAGCCCATTCAGTAAAGATATATTCCAGCGTTCTAATAGCACAAGATATTGATAAGAGATAGATATCGTTAGTAGGTATTGATAGAAGATATGTATTAATATTATATGTTTTATAATAGTTGTTTTTGGTCATTTTTCTCAAGAGGACCATTCAGAACTATTCATTCCATTGTTTCCAAAAAAAAATTAAAATGACCATACCTAGATTACAATATCAAAAATAATAATGATATTCTAAACTTCATTTTCAATTCAGCAGATTACTGTTATAAAACAAATAACATTACAATATTCAACAAGGAAAAGAACATATCAGGTCACCAAAAGGACATCAATGGTCAAGGATCAATCTCATCAAAGTATGGCAAAGCAGCCAGTACCCGAGTATGTCGGAGATGAATCCAATACCAACTCATCACCATAGAACATGAACAAAACAGAACAAACAAATTAAAAACCAAATGTTGAAATGGAAGTAAAAAACAGAGAAACCGGTAATAAAAAGACAATGACAGTGGTATACAATATGGTTTTCTCATAAATATGCACAGAACCGCCCACTTCATTTCCAAATTTCCTAGAGGGGTAATAACTGTCTCTTCTTCATAATGGTGGTATCTGATTTTTCAAAGATTGTGGCCTGCGGAAGCCATTCTTCGCCGAACAATGCCCAACTCTTCTAATAATACTCCAAAAAAAATAGATTTAAAAATAATCTGCCTATCATAAAATAATACCAAAACAAATATATTCCAACAGATATTTTGTCATGGCAACCCATATTTCAAGATTATCGGTTTGAAAATAAAATTTTGATTTTCAAGAAATGAATCATAAAGCGAAATTCACATTTCCGTGAGGTACCCAATTAAAATGACCTAGCTCGACTAGCTGAGAAATTCCAAATCCAAACTGAGCACTATTATTTTAATAGAAATTCTTCCAACATCAACAAACACAACAACTTTACATACAAGGGAGTGATGTGATCAATGTTGAGGTATGTATGTGATCCACCTTGAAATCGAGGTAGATCAATGTTGAATATTTTCCTAAACTAAGAAAGCTAATATACCAATACAGCATAGATTGATATAGAATTTTAAATCCTCAAAATTCAGAATTATTCAGAAGAAGTCAAAATATAGAAAACCTGAGGGTTTAAGTACGATAGAGGGATTGGGCTTCATAAAGATTTGATCCACTGAATGCAACTCACGCCTTCTGGTACCTTCATGCTGCTTCCTTACATTCTCACCTGCTTATGAAGATGCGCCTACATTTCCATCTGCTACAATTTATCACCGCTCTCCCATTCTCTCCAAACCTCACATCTCCAAACAGAGAAACAAGAAGTGCATGGATAACCTTTTCGCTTCTTATTGTTTTCTTCGCTTTTTGTGGCCTCTTCCTCGATTCAACTATCAATTGGGATCTCACTACCGATGTTTAAAAACCGAGCCACAACAAAGTCAAGAACTACATGTCGCTAATAGGATCCGATCTCCAAGCAATGAAATATGCTTCTCTAACTCATACATACCAACCCGCTCATGGACACGAAAAGTCGGACCTCGTATTCTCTTCATCCGGCAATGACTCCACACCTTAAATATCCGCTCTGCCTTATGCTTCAATACACCAAAGGCAATCACACACAAGCAATAGTGAACTTCAGGAGATATTTGTCAGGATAGCCGCGAGAAGACGCGGAGATCATCAGTGCCATTATCCTGATAAGTGAACGCTTTTTGCCAGAAACCGCCGACGCCACCGACTCAGGGTCTTTCAGCAAGCCTCCCAATGGTTTTTGCCATTTTATCAGAGTAGAAATACATCTCAACCGACCGACAGCCTGTGTGGAAATAATTTTGTGTCATGGTCAAGAAACCGGTGATAAGCTTCTGCTTGAGCTTCTCATCTCATTAGCTTCATGACAAAAGAACGATAGTGGCATGAGCTCGTGAAGATACTTCTCTCTAAAATTCGAAAGTGGAAAGATATGGGTAGGAATTTATGCGAGGGGAGCAAGAAGACCATTCATTAGAGTAATCTCCTTTGCAATTCATTGATGATGGCTTTGCCAACGCCTTTCCACGATGGTCTAGCAGTATAACAGGCGCATTTTTCTTATCGAGCACCAATGCTTCAATAGTTGTCTTGACAATTCACTCTGGTTAATTATTCATCACATCACCACCATGGACCTACATCGTTAAAATTCTCAATGCTCTTCAAAGTGATATGTGCCAGTCAAAAGGATCTAATTGCAAATTGATTGTGCATCCTCTCATTCATGAGGCTGATGTGCATGTCTTGGTAAACAGCCATGCACCTTTTTGCAAGGGGGGAAGCATAATATATGGGTATGTTATGGAGTCAGGATGGTTAAACCAATACTATCGTGATTAGAACATGCTTCAGAAATGGTTGAGTGGATGACATCTTGGTAAGCGCTTTTCTCTGGCGATTCAAGGTTGAGCGAAGGCACACCATAGCGGATTCAATTATACAAATATCAGGAGAACTGCAGATTCCCATGATGCAAGATGCCATCTTCTTCGCGAGAATAGTCTCCAGTGTGGGCACTGAACACCAAAGAATATCAACTATAACATGGTAGTGCAGCTCATGACGGCCCAAATTTAATAACTGGCACTGTGATACCATTTACTTCTAAAGTCCGATGAAATCAATAACCTCGCGGTAAGATTGATTTAATTATATTTACAGAACATTAAATGAGATAATCAAAATTAAGCAACACATCTAAAGTCAATCGTTGTAAATGTCCAAACAAATTTCACAACAGCAGATTATATGTTCAATATTTGCATATGAGAAATACACACACCATATTGCTTCCTTTTTTTTTTTCATAATAAGTTTTATATTTTATTAGATTGAGGTGTAACATGTTTCAAAACTATATTCACAACAATAACATAATGTCAGGCGGAGCACCAAAAAATCAATATTAGAAGTATAGTCAATTAAATCTTAATAGACTAATTCTGCTATATTAGTATTATTTGCCAAACCTCCCTATGTTGAAGACACAACCCAATTAATCTCAGGGCAGTGTAAGAATAATCATAGATCAAAATGTAATACTTCGCACTCAGGTAGAATCTAATATCTGTAAAATTAAGTTCTATGGTAGAAAAAGATTTAAGTTTAAGAATGAGGTAGTAGATGTTTCTCAAGATTAATTTCTTAATGACCGGATAGAATATTAGAGAACTAAATTGAAGAAACATCTAACTTTGAACTGGATATGAGAAGAGTGAAATCAAAACAATGATATAGTGATACTTCGCTTTGTCGTTCCAACCATTCTTTCTCCATGAATATAAAGCCATATTGAAACTTTAAAGATAACATTGACCAAAATTTAGAACCAGAAAAATAAAAAGATTAAAAGACCCAATCTAAGTCCCTTACAACCAACTGGGAAATAGATGCATGATTAGCTTCAAAACAGCCGGACAATGAGAGGAGATTAAGGGAACTATTACTAATCTCTAAAAAGCGGAGAGAATGAAACATACATCTACAAACAAATCAATCACTAATTTATCCATAGTTGAAGAATACCTTTGTTCATCATACAACATATCTTCAACTCGAAACTTTGCTCACTTTCACATAATCCGGTAAAAATAACTTGTAGATAGCCTGCTGCATGTGTCATAAAACTCGCCTTGAACGTGTGGTCTAATGAACAATCAAATATTTTAGCTAATTTATAGGCAAAAGCAATAGCATAAATTTTAATAAAATAAATGGCCAATCTTTCAGAAATAGAAGATAAGATGATCCATGAGCCAGACAAGAAATGCAACACATTACAATGCAAAAGAAGTGAGATAACCAAAGAACAGTGAAATTTTTACACAGTAGTAGATAACCAAAAGGAAAACTGAAGATGAAAAATGGTAAATAAGTTTCAAGATTGACAAAAGTTCATTGACAAGACAAGAGGTGGTGGTACTGAATGAAATGATCATTGACAGCATATGTTATACATACCACAGCTAAGAGCACTGCAGAGATATATGAGATTACATAAACTCATTCAATGAGAAGAAAAATGAATAAAAGTGGAGAAAGCAATGGGAACTTCAATATAATCAAAGAAGGTGAATGATTGGGGCTTCCAAAGGAATTTTAACAGATAGATTCGACATCGTAGTTTCTGCCTACAAGTACGAAAGTACATGTTCGAGTGTGTGTATGGACACTTTATACAGAGATGCAAACGGGGCTTCTCCAAAGGAATTTCAGCTGATAGATTTGATTATTGTAGCCTCTTAGGCTCTCAAGTACGAAAGTACATGTTCAAGTGTGTATGGACACTTTATACAGAGATGCAAAGGGGTAGGTCCATTAACTCCGCATCCCCTCAAGGCTTAAAGGAACCTCTATCATGAATGGTCTTTTCTATAGAAAGATCATCTAATCCAAATTTACAGAGAATACTTATTACAATGTTTATGATGGTAGATAACTAACTAGTGATAAAGCTGTCTGCTTACATTCATCGCATGCAATGTAATTCAACGAGAAAAGTTGCCTAAGAAATCTTCAAGGCTAGACTGAAACCAAGGATAGATTTCAACTATAGAAGCATTTCATATGAAGAGAGGAATTCAAGAGTTTATTCCTTGAGGAAAAGAAATATTGGAAATTTTAATGAAAGAAACCATTGAGAAGCAAGAGCCATTCAAAAGATGGATAAATTTGCAGATATAAGTGTAGTCTCATTCCCATAAAGATATATCAGTAGTTCTATTGTACAAGATATTGGTAAGAGAAGATACAGATGAATATTTATGCTTTAGCAATAGTTGTTTTAGGTCATTTTTCTTAGGAGACCATCTGTGAAACACCATTCCATTTGCTTTAAAAAAAAAATTGCAGAAAATGACCATACTCTAGATTACAATATGAAAAACAATGATATTCCTCTAAACTTCATTTCTCAACCAAGCAGATTGAAGGATCAATTCATCAAAGAGCGGCAAAGTGCCCATGCCCGAAAGCATGCCGGATGAATTCCACAAATAAACTATCACCAGAACATGAACAAACAGAAACAAACAAATTAAAAAACCAAATGTTGAAAATGGTAAAAATCTATGAACCAAAAATAAAAGCACAATGCATTATGGTATACCAATATGGTTTTCCCTTTATATATATAGACAATGTGAACGACCCTCTTCATTTCCAAATTCTAGAGGGGTAATAATCGCTGGTCTCCTTCTCGTTAATCTAGGTATCTGATCTTTCAGACTGCAGGGCCTTCGCCAGTCATTCTTCAACCGAACAATGTTCACCCTTCAGTTAACGCCTAAAAGATTTTAAAAGAATTCATTTATCATAAAATAATACCTAAAAATTTAGCTACATTCCACAGACATTTTGTCATGGCAACCTGAAGCATTTTGGTGATTATCTAAGTCTGAAAATAAAATTTCACTTTCAAAGAAATGACTCTCAGACAAAGTTGAAATTTACACTCGTGAGAAAATCTTCACTGAATGACCTAGCTCCCGACTGAAGCTCAAAATTCAAAATCCAACCGTAGAAGTTTGTTTTACTTAGAAATCAACTAAAATTTTAATCAAGCTCTAAACATCCTTTAGAAAAACAACAGAAACAAGATTCAATTTCTTCATTTCGCCTTTTCCTCATTTTTCTTTCTTTTCTTTTCTTTCTTTTTTTCTTTTCTTTCTTTCTCACCAATCAATAATAACTAATATAAGGGAAGAAGAGAAGAGAGAGTGAATTTAATAAATCATAGAAAGATTCAGGGTGAGTGGTAATTACACAGAGGGCATTTCACACGAGCGTGCCTGGGAACTGGAGCAGTGAGGAAACAAAAACTGAACAAAAAAGAAAACACAGAGAAAGCTTCGAGAGGGTTAGAGAGCTTACAGTGCATGTTGATTGAATGACTTCAGAATCTGCAGAGGAAGAAAGGAAGCAAACCCAATTTCGGAGACACAAAACAATATTTGACTAAATAGTAATAATAAGAACACAGTGGAGTCGATCCACGACCCTCTGGATCCAAGTCGACATATCATAAAATAAGAATGAATGGTATTTTTCTTTTCACTTTTTCCTTTTATTTTTTTTCTTACTTAATTAGAGATAAAGGAATCAAACATATCATAAAAACAATGAATATGGTAGAAATGGTATAGGTGACTTAAAAAATGGTGTTAATTTTTTTTTAATCAAACACGTTAATTACAATATAATAAATTATTCTCAATCGGAACTAAATCGTGACACCTACCCCTATGCCTTTACCTATTTAAATGTCAATCTGGCTTACTCATGTGAGTTAGGTATGATGGGCTGGTGTTAAAATCTTAATATTTTTAATATATGATGATTCCAAAAGGAAAGTGAATATAAAATAAAAATTACATATTTGAATAAATAAATGTAAATTTTAAGGTTTTACAATTGAAAAAAATATATTATGAGTTATGTGTTTATATTAAGATTATGACTTAGTATATATGTAGCAATACCTTAAAAAATATTATTTTCACTAATGAATTTTTTAAAGGCATCAAATTAGCAACTTATCAACATCATGCACATTTTCAGAAGATAAAAGAAAACAGGCTGAAATTTCTCAAGCTTTCCTACTGGGTCAGTAAAGAGGTGCCAGTTTGACATCATGGAAACTTTGATATTAACATTGAAACACATCATCGTAAAATGTTTTCACTTGGAACTTATTTTCCATACAAACAAACAAATTAACATACATACATACACAGCTTTTTACATCCAAATGTGAGGGTGGTCTTTTCTTCTTCCAGCTCGACCTCGTGATTCTAACCGTTTGTCGCAGCTGGTATTATCATCTCGCTCGCATTTCAACTTCAAGCTACGCATGCCTCGCCATTTTTGTTCCTCCTCGTCGACTGCTGATAAACAGTACCTTACTCTTAGCGTAACATGAGAGAATGTGGTTAGAGCATCATAAAGATTTAGTTGATGATCCAAGAACTTTACCACTTACGCCTCGGCAGCATTCGTGGACGGGCAATGTGGTTACTTTTCCATCTTTGTTCACCTGGATTAAAAATGATCAGCGCTCATCTCTTTGAAGTTTTCGTTTGATATATCCGTGCAGAGAGAAACCACAAAAAAATACCTGAGAATGGAACATATAACCCTGACGGTAACCATAATGGAACAAATGATTCTCAAGTAGTATGTTCGGCATGATAAATGCGCCATCGGGATCGAAACCAAATTCCTTTTTCATCAAGATTACTCAAAAGCTTTGCGAAAATAAGGATCTAAGCAAATCGAAGATGGGAAAATAAAGGACTATGAAAGGCTAGCTCAGGTAAACCAAGAGAGATGATACGATCGAGCACTACACTCGTATCACAAGAATAATTTTCTCATGTTTGGCTTTATCATGAAAAATACTATAGAAAATCAAAAATGATGAAAATTAATCAGCGAATTATGCCTTCTCAAACTATTTAATCATTATGTATAATTAAATTAATTAAAGTGAGTTTAAAGAGTTACAAAATAATTTAATGAATTTGATGATGTTTTCTTTGCTTTTCCTGAAACCAAACCAATAACAATATAGAGGAAAGGCCACTACATATAACAGCAGTCATTAGCAAGAATCAGAAGAACCACTATGAATTTCCTACTGAACTTTTTTTTTCTGACTGATAGATTAAAATAAATAAATATTGGTATCAATCCATAATATGAGGTGACCAAATGGTATCTGAATTAAGACTCAACCAGATGAAACAAGTTATGAGAAGTAATGTAATAGTTAATCATTAACATCAGAGAAAGGCCACATTATCAAATGCCTGGATAGTCTTAAGTTTGAAGAAGACTTTTAGAATAACCTCAACCTTCCAAGAAAAGTCTAAATAATCCTAAGTATTTTTAATGCGCCCGCTTACAGAATGCTCACTGTATCAATAACATCACATTTAATATTTGATCCACAACAATCAAATTATAGCTGAAGATCAAATAAGGTTTGAAGTAAAAAATTTATAAGAAATAGATAATATTTAAAAAGAGAAAAGATATGTTGAAGATAGAGTTTATCCACAACGCTTTCTATGAGTCTGAACAATATAAAAAATGAGGGTGAAAACTCATTTAGCTCCCGCCATTAGAATGGTAAGATTATAAGAAAAACAAACATTATTAACCATTTAAAATTTTACTTATCATTATAGATCAGATCATAAGAAACATAAAGGGCATGAGACTCACTGACCATTATAATCTTAATTTGACCTTGGCTTCTAACCACAAATTTAATAGATCTCAACCATTTAGTTTTATTTGAATCAAACCATAACTAATGTAATCTGATTAAACTGAAGAAACCCTGAACTTATGAAAACATGCCAAAGATTCATCTCAGATATGTTAAGATTCATCCTCAGCAAACGAGAAATGAAACACATTGAAGATTTTGCCGATGTCAAAACTCGAGATTGAGTCCCTTCAACTGGTAATCCAACCTGTGACAGCGCTGATCATTCTCACGCAAGTTTGTTTATGCCACCAATCCTCAATCAACTTGAAACAAGGTCAGATATTATGAATATTTGAACAATCAACATAGAACGTTTTCGTTCTTGAACTGACAGCTTATAATGAACTTGTCCTGATCACCATATTTCTGAGACAACTACTTATGCCCGATTTTTTCTGATTCCCACTTTGTTCATCTTGTTCAGATAAACTATTTTCTAAACACAAGAGTTTTAACAATGCGATTATAAACACACACAACTCATGAGCCACCCATCAAATTTCTTCATGGGAGAGAAAGGTTTTCATATATAAAATATCAACTATTTCAACATTCATTGTAATGAACAAGATGAGAATCCTCCTGATTCAATCAATATGGATAATAATTAATCTAGATGTTAATCATCACTTAATAGATTTTCATATAAAATTAAACAAATATCCCACTGAAGTTCGAAATAATTTGGCATCATATCCATAGTTATAACTTAGAGCAATCTTTAATAATATCAATTAAACAATAACTAAAATACTACAGTTCTGATACTCTGAATATACTTGAATCAATGATAATCACTGGCAAAAAGTAAGACTGGTATTTGATTTGCTTTATCCTACTCAACATCATTATACTTCACACCGCTGGTATTCGAATTTTAACTATACACATTCAAACTCTTTTCTTCAAAACCTGAATATTAATTTTAAACTTCATGAGTAATCCTCACGTCGATAAAACACATGGAAATTTTTCTTATCGTCAAATTTCTTTAATTTATCCGTATAATAGTCACGTATATTTAGAAAGACCGCACTAACTGACAAGAGCCACTTTACTTTAAACGTTGAAACCATCAAACATAATATAACGGTAAAGTTGAAGACCATATAATTTCGGGAGTTTAAGATTCGAACTCTTTCAGATGATGTCATCAAAGTGTTTAATCTTTGTTTTCACGATTAAATTCGGCGTTAATTATCCATACACCGCCACAAAGAAAACCCATGTCATAACCTCAGTATCATTTTTCCACGATTTGACTCACTGGCGTCACTGATTAACCCGTCAACGGTAATTTTACATATACACTTAATACCGAAGACCGCAATCGATCTTCTCCTATGATCTTCTAATATACAAACAATTGAATAGGTTCCACTTTTAAAAGCTATTTGATCGGTGGAGGGAACCGCTAAGGTAAACCGGCACGTTTGAACGGGTTCGGATGGAAAATCCATAATGGTCAAATCATCTTCTGAAACTCCCACTTTTATGACTTAATCTAACTTAAGAGGCCTCCAATAACACTAGATAGACTTTATATCTACCAAGAAAATTTCCTGATACTTTATATTAATAACCAAGAATGAACCACTAATAACAACGTTATAATCACTTTATGAGAGTCAACCTTTAAAATAGTTGTCATGATATTCATGTTAAACCACAAATCAAAGGAATTAAAGTATCAATTCATAATGGGTCATAATAATTTGACCAGATCTACCAAGTATAAATCATCACAAATAGTTAACTTCATCAATTTTACTTGCAGCCTCTTCTGATATAACAATTCTTCTGAATCTCCATCCTATCCATGCTACATCTTTCTTAACATTTTTCCCATTAAAGAATTTTCTCCATCCTAACGCAATTTATCAAACCTCACCACTTGTAACTCTCGGCAAATCATTCGGTAATTCCTGTCATAAAAACCTCAATTTTATCTTCTGATCAGACCTGTATGTTATTAACGAATGTTCTACAACAACGCATCGAATACGCGCGCCAATGTTAATTCGGTTGAATCGCGATCGTTGTAGATCCGTTGACCGCTGACTTTTTTCTACGACAACAATTTAATGGATCAAGATAATCATTTAGTAATACTAATACTTGTTCACATAATGTAGAACACAACCCACCGCGGATGTATTACATCCCGTTGAAGATTTTCGCACACTAATCACCGACGCCTCAAAACGAACTTAGGTCTATGGATAGTCGGCTTGAAGCAAGTTAGATCCGTCTTCAACTGAAGAGAAAATCCCCAAACCCAAAACCCCAACGTCAGCGAACCATTTAGTTTAACTACCAAACGGGGAGTTTAATTCCCACAACACCCACCGTAATACGCCGAGCAGTGGAGAGCGACGTCGAGGGCGCTGGGGTTTCACGGTATTTCACGGCCAACACCACGTTTAGATCTCGCTTCGCTGGAAGTATAGCGCAATTGGGTCACCGTGTAGTAATTTCTGACCTTCATTATTTCCGCACCAGTCACCCATAGTTCTTTCCACCCATTCTTTGAACTCTGAACTATTTCCTAATTTTTTCTCTAGATTCACCACCGCTAAGATACACAAAAAACAAATCACTAATTGCTGAGATCTAGTGCCTTCCTACATCACAGAACTTTAACTACAGAGCTCACCGATCCTGTCTGGGTCTCGGTCAATGATATGGTTTAACTTTACACTGCTGGTTAGTTTCAGATTTTTTTTAAGAGCCAAACAATTAGTTTTAATCAAATAGGTGAACAATGGTCAAATTAGTAAAATTAGTTTATTGAAGAAACGATGGTTTTTATGAATTATTTAATGCCCAATTTAAATTAGCCTCTATGAAAAGCCCAATTTGTAATACCAGAGGGCAATAACTTTAAATTAATCTCTATCAGTTCGAATGATTTGACTGTATCGGTAAGTAATTGGCAATATTTAGGGTAATCAAGGTCGCATAAATCACTGAGTCCATGTATTTACGATATTACAGTACTCACGTGGCCTGAGATAATCCATAGTGGGAATTAACAAGATCATAATGCGTATGGCAGGAGGTCATATGCCTAGTTTGATCAGCATTGTGCCGATATAATCACATAACAAACACTCATGATATATACTGTTCTGACAAGACATTATCAGATCGCCAGATCTTCGGTCACAAACAGTTATTATCATGAGCTACCACCATTTCCAAACATTGAAAAACAATTTGTTGTTCGCATATTTTTGGTGTCAGATACTTGGTTAAGATTAGATCAGTCAGAACTCGATCTTAAACCATCGTCATGTAATGATCAGATGATCGGTCCACTGGTCACCTTTACGCCAAGCACAGAAGGAACCACATGTTGGCTACCACGACAACAGCCACCCTGAAATGAACACATATCAGACCGTGAGTAGGCCCAGTCGGATCCTAATAGGTCAATAGCCGTTGTCGCCATCCGAGGCTCGTCGAATCCACTATCGGCATTCTGGCTTTAACACGCCGACGTGAGGCCCGCCACCCCAGCTGTCAGATCGGTCGTTACCAGGATTGAGTCGATCCATCCAACACAGTATGATTTATCGAATAACTTGAGGTCGTCAACCAGGCTAGATAACTGAGATTTGCCACGCGCCTGAGTTTAGCCATAATCCAACATGAGACATTATTCACAGATAGTCACCACCCAGAAGCTGCTCAATCACTATTGATTGATAACAAACTACACCTTTCTGAAATAGGCTCTGGAGGTGGGTGTCCCACCCACATGATAAAATAACACACATTTAAGAAGAGCACAAATGCTGAGATATATATGGTAATGCACAAGATTGTATAAATCTTGAGATAAAAATGTGATATGATGAAAATGATACTAACACATTATATATATGCACATTAATATATACATATATAAAGAATGTGATGGTGTGGTAATAATGCTACTGACTTCATATTCTTTCCAGTGAAATATAAAATAACTATTTGACACTGGTGTGGTACTTATAAGCATTTCACATATTATTAACAATATGTTTTTAGTCATTTACACGGGTATTCATAAAGATAGTTTAACTGAGGTTCAAACAACTGTTGATGGTTAACTAGATATACATTGACTTAGTGAAGTCAATGTAATGTTTGAAACTGGGAACCTTATTATATTTAAATTTGAAACTGATATACAGTACTTCAAACAAAACATATTGATAATGAGCCACCAACCAGATTGATTTCCTGTTATTGTTAAAATCTGTCTCCTGATCCGGCAAACAGAGGCCACCGCCAGATTCAAAGATCGCTTCACACAGCAAACAAGATTTTATTCAATCCATTTATCTTGTTGTCGGATCCATTTATCTACTTTAACCTGACCTGCCAACACTAGAATTCATAATATTATATTAATCATATATCCATTGTATGAAAAGTTGGTGGTCATGAACCATCTGATAGAAATCTCACTGTGACTTCTTACATTTTGTAATGGTAATAACGCAAAAGATTACTTTTAGGTTGGGTCTACTTCATCCTCTAGTGACTCACGTTTGGGATCCACTAGGGATGATTCAATCTCAAAATCTTATGTAATCCGGTCAATCCCGCCACTTGGTATGAGTTTATTTCAATCTGGTGGTTATATTTATTTATGAACTCATCCAATTGTTTTGAATCTTCCAACCTGATCTTCGTTGAATTGATTGAGTTTGAGTTTATCTGAAACAGCTTTCCTTCCCACGCATGAGGGAACACGAGTCCCAACATCAGCTCTCGTGAAAAGTTTGATGCACCTGACGAGGAGAGACCTCATGAATGGGTCAACCACTTATATGGTCACCAGTAGATACTTCATGATCGTGTCGGGACTTGAGCAAAGGGCTTTATAAACACTGATTCATGTGGCCCCTAACGCGATATTACATGAAAATTTTGAATTCAGGGAACCTAAGATACAGCCTTGATAGCCAATTTCTTCAAAATACAAAATGGGAGTCAATATAATTTAAACATGTCACGACTGGTATATGCCCGCGCTGCCTTCTTCACAATCGAAGCTACTTCATTTCGCTGAGAACAGGTCGGAGTTTGAATCTACCCGTAAAGAAAAGTAACGCTTCAGCGCAGAGCGCAGGCCAGAGTAACGTGTATTTCTTCAATGCAGTTGTTGGCGATAAAGTCACAACAGAGAAGGCCTCACTGATTGCTGACATGATACTTCTAGCCTCGTGACTGGTCATCCACCACTATTGGTTATGAGACGCCAGAGGCAGAGAGATTGACTTTGATACACAAAGGCCACCATATGATGACTTATCTTGAAACTGAGCAAAGGACTCTGAGGGCTCACCATTCTTGAGCCAGAGATCCACTTAACAATGTACAATGAAAGATGGTTTATGAGTGGATGCAATGACATGGGGTCCGACAACAATTAGGAGTGGGTGGCTACTGGGGCTCAACACTATGCAAGCAATGTCTGGTCAGAGGTCACATGAAGAATGACTAAGGTGGGCCTGTGGGACACATACGTCATAAAGAGCAGATCAAGAGGGAATCCCACCAGATCCACGGAGTCCTGATCGTACGCCTTCCAAGAAAGAAAAGGAGAATCTGATACGCGGTATAGTACTTTTATGTTCCAGTGTATGACCGTGAATCAAAGAGCCAAGCAGAGGAGACAGAGGTGATTATCAACCATATAGAGGTGAGTCTGCTGATAATCGGCCAGATATGAGCCACCCATTACAGATTGTGTATATTACTGACGCAGATCATGATTAGGGTTTATTAACCCAGAGCACACCTTATTTCAATGAGGGCGCCGCATCAGCCTAAAGTGACCTCAACCTTGGAGGTTCAGATTGCCACACCATAAGAGAGCCCCACAGCCTAGACTTGATGATTGGCGCATTATTTATTATGTCCAAGGCATAAGTCTGATTTGACATAATGATCTCAAAGGTTGATGACCTTTGATAATCGTCGCTTAAACCATGCTTTCCAAATGGGACGCCCTCGGGCAATAACATATTGAGACCACCGTGACGCGCTCGCGTGATGTAATTTCACTGAGACGGAACATCACACCTTCCAGCTTGATTTCCCATCTTCATGATGTCACTTAAGGCTGGTTCGGGGTTTCACTCAGCACATAGTTTGATACCCAGCCACCGCGAAAAGGTACATGCACAAGATGGTGAGAATTTGACTGAGATCCCTCACGATTTCTTCTCTGTGTCCTGTTCCAACCAGAGTAGATTCATCACTCAGCCTCAGACTTAATTCCATTCTTCACCCATAGACTGGCACCGTTCAGTTTGCTGACTTGTGCTCAAACAGTTGTTATTGTAGTGGATGTAATTCTCATGAAATGATTTGCACTCCAAGAGCGCTGCATGGTCTGTTAAGAAATATTGGTAATCAGAGGGCCAGGTATAATTTTACATAGTTAATATGTCACTATTCTTAACTGAATATCCCTACATTCATGATTTATGACTTACTTGACCATCCCATGAAAAGTAAAGTGTTCTTAAGATTAGCTGAGGCCAAAAACAACACTAATATTTAAACAAACATCTGGTACGGATTCAGACTGATGCATGGGCTATGAGTTTCATGATGTTCTTTCTTAATTCTAAACGAAATGTCAGCATTTTCTATGGATTTGAATGAACCTGTCTTCCACCAGTACTAGGTCAATGTCGTCTCACCACGAGATTTTAAAGTAGTTCTGAAACCATTAACACGAGAGATTGGTTTAGCATGACATGCACCATGCCAGTCCAGCAAATGAAATTATTCAATGATCGGTAATTCCTCAGAAGTTATATTGATAGATCATGGGATCCTCGCAAATGAGAAGCAGCAAGTGAAATACAAACCAACAATATAACGAAGAGTCCATGATTAGCGTAACACCAGAAGTCTATGGTTGGTTCTAAAACACAGATCACCTGTTCGATGACCAGAAACAGACCAATGCTGCAAAGGTTGTTACCGATCTCTGAGAAATGGTCTTTTCTGTGGTCGGGTTAAAATTTCTTCAACCTAGATCAAATATATGTATAAGAGACCTCAATCCGCTTTATCGAAGACTTAGCGACTCGTACAGGAATGTCATCCGGATTATCTTTTTTGGCGAGACTCATCCTGAACTGGATTATTGAAATGGTTAGCGTCAGATTCTTCATCGGCAGACGCCTTCAATGGCGTTTCGCTAATAGAGTGGCTTTGATGTGTGTCTAGTATCAGATTGATTTCAAGAACCATGAAGAATGGGGAAAATCAGAATTCCTTGGGATTTTTGTTAGATTTTTTCCAGGCAAGAGCATTTTCAATAAGAACTTGATCACTGGCTCTGAACTGGTGACCTGGGTGAAAAGAACCTCATGACTTATCTGTAATGTGTAAGATGATATGATACAGAGGTGATTGGCATGAGTGCAAGGTCGTAACCTGTTAATGAGTGGCATAACGGACTCAAAAATAAGAGAGAGGTAAACTGGGGACTTATGGCACAGTTGAAGTATATGATATATATTTGAGTGGCATGAAAGGAATAGAATTCATCATAATTTTTAAGTAGCACCACTAGTGGTGAGAGTAAATAAGGAATCTTATGTCTGATATTTCCACTTTGAGTAGCCTCAGTTTGAACTTTCTAGATCATGAATACTTGGAATCTATGTTAGGGATCTATAATCTTTCTTCCATGAATGGGCTGAAGGGTAAAACAACATCCATTGACTAGTGTTGGGGTTCAGACTTATGTACGATTAACGGATCTACGACTGGGCTTCCTGGTCGTAGTCCCGCAAAGGTCGCGTATATACCTGATGTGGGCATATCCCTGTAGGTTCAGCAATTTGTCGTTGTTCGGGATGATTGTCTAGTCCTCGGGGTGAAAGCCTAAAAGAAATATACTCGATTTAAGGTTGTGATGGTGTAGTATCAGATTCATGTGTTTCCATCATCAACCTATTATTTGTAAAATGCTCATGTTTTGAGATATCTTGAATTATGTATAATTGAAATGTTTATGAGCATGGCTTGTTAGGGGATTCACTACTGAGTTGTCGAACTCATCCCCATTATTTCCCTCCACCTTAGATGTAGGTACGAGACCAGCTGTGTGACATGAAAGTCGGATCCGTAGGTTTTTTGAGATATGATTATGCCAACCTTAGTTTGTTGGTGGTTGAGCACGCTTAAGGGAATATTTAGTGTTATGTGGATATTCTAAAGGATCTTGAGTTTGGAGTTCAAGGATCGAGTATTCTTAAAACTCTCCCTGTGCGGTGGTACGTTTCGGGTGCGAGGAAGCTAAACCCTCAAGCATCTAACTTTGAGATTGTTGAGAGATAGGTCCAAATGGCCTATAGATTAGAATTGTCAGAGCTGAAATCCATAATGTGTTCCACACTCATGCTACTGCCAGGTGATATTCCGCATCCTCACATGTGTCGGACACACCGAGGATTGAGCCGAGGGATGACTTATATCCATGAGGAGCAGCCGCTAGTGTATTCTCGGTAGCGGAGAGTAATGTGGAAGCCACAACAAGACAATATCCTGTTGAAGGTCCTTTCGAGGAACCACCTAGTCGAGGAAGCGACTTGGGAAGCTGAAGACCAATGCGAGTCGTATCCTCATCTCTTCCATGACATGTGATACAAATTTCGTGGACTAAATCTTTCTTTGGCGGTAGGCTGGGAACCCAATTGCACCGACACATAAGTTTTTAATAAGTTGAACGGTTTGATCGTTTTTCGAATCAGCCACTGGTTAATCGTTGACTTTTTCAAGGATGACAATTTTGGGCTGACTAAGACACCATTTCATAGCCCCGCCAATACAGTTCGCTGCATGTAACGCCAAATCCGAATTTTACTTGGAGCAAGTAAGGTTATGGTCCCGTAAGTTTAGACGCCAGCATTTTATCGGCCAATCAGCCCGGGATTTTTTTGCCCAAACAACCCTAGGCTCTATATAGTTTCAGTTTTGGGTGCCAAGAGAGGATCCAACCCCAAAACCTAAGAGAAAACCCCCAAAACCCGAAAAATCCCGACCGCTTTAACCCATTTGGGGCCGACGGCCAGCCGTGGAGCCGACTCGCCACCATCACCGTACACGCGCCGACAGGTGAGGAGGACGCCGAGGCGGCCGCCGTGAAATTTCACGGCCACCGCCACCGGACGCTGCCGATCGGGTCACGAAAGCACGCATGGCTGGCCACCGTGGGTCACCGCAGAATTTCTGATTTTCCATTATCGCTGGCTGAAGCACCAGCAGTCTTTTCCACCATTTTTGACCCTCTCTGAATTCATTTCCGTGGTTCTTTTCTCTAGATTCATCACCGCTTTCAGATAATGACAAAAACAAATTCTACCGACGCTTGATCGAAGTTTTCTCCGCCACCACAAAATCCAGACCAAGGTGAGCCTACTGATCTGTTCCTGGTCTCGGGCTTCCATTGATATGTGGTTTGTAAATTTTGGACATCGTTTTGGGTTAGTTTTCCATTTTTGGTTGAGCCTCGTAATTACCGAGAAGCTCCGGATCGAAATAGGGGTACCACCTGGTCAAATTTGGCAAAATTGAAGTCAGATAGCGAAATCGATGTTTTTGTGGAATTACTGACGGTTCACCTCGAGAAATTAGCTCTCGTGAAAAGCCCTACTTGCATCGGCTTCTATAGGGCACACTGTAATCGACTCGTTTGAGTTCAATTAGGATGATTTCATAGTTCTAAAAGTTATTCTATACTGTAGTAGGCATTCCAATGTCGCTGTTAAATTATCGTGAGTCTAAGTGGTATTTTTTATTTATATTACAGCACTCACGGCCTGACAATCCTATAAGGGAATGTAATCTTCCAGAATTATAATGCGAGTGGTTTATATGCTTTTAAATGATTCAGTATCAGGTTGATATCTATTGTGATTAAATACTTTGGCATATATTGTTTTGATAAGATGGTCGGGTCAGACAAACATGTGATTTTCAGTCGCGCGTAAACAAGTTATTATTTCATGAGTTTTGTCATCATTTTAACATTTGTGCGATCGTGTTCGCGATGAGCTCTGCAGTGTTTGATATTGGAGCAACATGGATTGAAGTTGTAAATCATCTTGAAAAACCATCGTTAAGAAAGAATGACTTAGATTTCGTGAACTCGAATTTCATCATTTATTAAAAAGTACATGTGAGAGTGAACGGGTTATATCGTCACATGCAGACGGCCGAGTTTACCCGAGGTTTGGTCATTACGGCACCGCGGAGGTCGCATTGACCTCGCCACGGTTTATTGAGTTGCCACGTTAACGGAGGCCGGTTGATCCGACTATTGGGTATTCCCGGTTTCTACCACGTTGACGCGGAGGTCGGCTCGCGAATTCTCGACGCGGTCGGGTATTCTCGGGTTTTACCACGCTGACGGAGGTCGCAGCCTGAATTTCGACTGGGCTTGGTATTCTGGTTTGCTAATGATCGAGGTTGGATCTCATCCAATCCAAGATACATTATTTCCACGATCGTGAGGCCTGCCGTCTGATGGTTTAGTATAATCGAGATTGCCACGGTCGCGAGGTTGCTATATCCAACTGCTATATATTATTTCCACGGTCGTGAGGTCGGTCACCGACGGCTCACATCACATATATATTACTTAATGACACTTCGAGGTTTAGGTCGAGCTTTAAAATTCGCACGGTTTATGGAGTGTACATGGTAATGTTTATGATGAGTATGTGGCACGGTTTATAGCGATATATGGTACGGCATACTGTGGGTAAATCTGAGGGATAGTAATGGTATAAGATGGGTACATGATATCGGGTCAGATATATAGTATGGTGCTACGATAGGTATATATATGGTATGGTTTATGATGGGTATGTGGTATTTACGTTTATTGATTTATCTTTCCACAGGTACAACTATTTGATATCAGGGTTATGGTACTCATGTGGTTATCTAGTTACATGATGACTATACATGTTTTATGCTTCATTTATGTTGTGTATAGTCTATGTAGTATTTTTAATGCAAGGGCTTTACTTAACTGTTGAGCATGAAATGGTATATCGAGACTCAGGTAAAGCTGGTTGGGAAATGTTTCTAAAACTGTGGAACTTTACAAAAGAGTGGAAGTGAGGTCTTGAGAGAAGAAAATTTCGAAACAAAATATTATCTTCCGTATAAATTACGCCACCACCGAGATTTATTTCACGCTTATCAAGCTTAAAACTGCTCCTAGGTCCGGCGGGCCTGTAGGCCCACTCAAGGCCGCATTCAAGATCGCTTCTTTCTCGACACCAAGTGAAGACTTTATTCCATCCATTTGTCTTGAGTTGTTGGACCTATTTATTCTATTTTGTAACCCTAATTTCACAAATACTCTTAGAATGCTCTGACATTAGTATTAAACTCATATGAGTCCTTATTATGTATGTCAGGGTTACGACTCACATTCGATAGGCCTGGTCGTGGATTTTTCTATATATTCGTGTATTGTGCTGGGCTGCAGTATTTACTTTAGGGTAAATTCTTTAAATGATTCCTAGGGACAGCAACAACTCACTAGAAGATCACCCCAAAATTTCTGGTTAATCCTGGCTCGTCCTGCCAATGCAGGTCACCTGGTCCTAAGATCACTTCGTCCGAGCACGCTTAACCCGCTGAGTTCCTCGATGGGATCCGCCTCACAGCCGGTTCTAGCTCGGGCCTGGTAGTGAGAGTGTGCCTGGGGTGATTATATCTCCTTAGCTCGCAGATTCAACCCCCGAGGCGAAAGAAATGGTCGCCGGGGATTCGACCTCGATATCCCTGCTGGGATGTCCCCGAGGGGCAAGAACAAAGTAGCCAAGGGCCAAGGTCGGGCAAGATATCAGAGTCGGATGGGTCCCACAGCCGACGGGCGGGGCACCTCCGTCTGAGGTGCTGCACGCCACATGTAAGGCGCCAGAAACCTTCACTGGGCCCGTGGTGGGGGGCCGGCTTTGGGATGGCTCCTCACTACCAGATATCTCCTGCCTCAGTGAGGCCACTGTCATCAAGAGTTTGTTCTTAGAAAGATTCTGCTACCAACCGAGCTGCAGCCTGGCCGTGCAGTGGGATGCTTCCCCGCGACCTTGGGCCTCTCGCATGACGGGTTCGACCATGAGGCGGAAGAACCCCGTGGAGCGTGGGGATATCCTAGTGGAGCGGCGGTAACCATCTAAGCGACCCGGGGTGATCATGGCCCACCCGCTGGTAGGTCTCCGGGTGGTAACTCACATTCAAGGACTAACTTTATTCATAAAACTTTCAACATTCATATTCAGGTCACCTAATCCTCTCACGGCGATTTACTCCGCAGGGTAAAACAAGTTTTAAGATTATGTAGAAGTTTGTATAAAAAAAATATATAAAATAAAAGGATGTTTTTCCTTGTTCTGTTGGGAGTTGAGGCTTCTGGATCGACCTTTACCCTTAGACATAACTTACTAACTTACGTACTAAGTAAAATCAGCTAATAATGATAGCGCATGCATCCACCAAATGGAAAATGAAAACAAAGTGTAGTCATGCCAAGTTAGAAAAATATCCAACCCACATCCTCGAATGCTGGAGGTAGAAGATAACTACAATACATGAGAAAAAGGATGTTTGTTTAACCTGCCAAAAAAGAATTTCTTGCACTAAGAAGACTACTTAAACACCTTCCGCCACATCTTGATTTACTATATAAAAAGGTAATGTTTATATGCACTGATTTTGCTACAAATTTTAAGGCCAAATTATAGGAATTAAATTATCTACACCGCTTCACACAAATAGAATGGAATAAAAAACATAAGAGGAATAACCTCTTTAAAAGCATGAATTAGAAACAAAAGATTTGAATGAAATTTTGAATAAGCATCTATCGACGTAGAGAGTGTAAGAACACACCTAATTATTATAATCACGCGAAAATGTAGAAGAAGCAAAGAAGAAAAGAGAGAAGGAAATATTATTTACATGTGCAAAATGTCAAAATTTTGATGGTAAATAGAAAATAAAGAACCTAAAATCCCGAATTTTTGGAAAAAAACCAGCTCAAATAACCATGCACATAGTTTTAAAGGTGCGAGGCACACCCAGCACAAAGCCTCCCTGCTTAGGCGCTAAGCACAGAACAAGGCGCGCGCTTGAGTGAAGTGAAATGTGACCTCAAATGCACATTATTTTTATAAAAATTATTCAAATCTAATTGAATTAAAAAAAAAATTAACATTCCTAACATTTAAAAGAAACATTCAATATAAAAGGTAAAGAAATTTTAGAAGGAATATTAATATATAAGGATTAGAAATTTCAAGAGTAAAAGTGTTCAAAAAGGAAATTAAAGTCTGCAAGGTACGCCTTTTAAAACTGTGTTCATGCATTCAATATTATCTTGTAGATAAGATTTTCATGTATCTCTACTCAAACAATGTGAGAAGAAATTTCATCCAAAAGCTTATCATGTTAGGGTTGTCCATCAGGTACACCGCTGTTTATAAACTTCCTAAAATTTAGGATTTGAGCACCACTATTTCTTTGAGAGACAGACGCCGTAATTCATGAATTACAAATAAATGACCCCATGATGCATAAGGAGGCTATAACCCATCTCAAATGTAGCCCCATACTACACGTGAAAGAGATAGAGATAGATCAACAAACATAGATATATGATTAGTGGGGAATGAACATACAAGAAAACCCTATGACAAAATTTAGATTTCATTTGAACTAAAGCTCTAATATCTTGTTTAGATGCCAATTTGACCCAAAAATTGAAGCCCACAATGGCTACTGGGTTAACATGAGTTATAGCTAATGCGCAGACAGATACTTGAATTATCTTAGGACTTCAATGGTAAATAGATAACATTTTGAAATAAATATCAAGATAATAAAATCACCTTCATGTTTTTTACTCAAGTTTTAAATTTGGTGGTACCCAATGTCTCAGTAGTGCAGCAACTGCGACATACAGTAGGAATTAGCAGGATGATGACAAGACCGACAATCTATCACTTCGCTTACCTGCATTTTTGTATGATGGCCAGTAATATGCAGATCCAAGAAAATACTGGTTCTCTATGTAAACGGCGGTTGCGCCCGATCTTATAGCTTTCATGATAAGCAAGATGTATGCTCTTATCTATTTTCAAATTCTTTCCACAAACAAGACTCAAGCAGCGCGATGTAGCAAGCCATTTTACTAGTATAAAGTCAACTAACATAAACCGATTGAAATTAATTTAAGGGATTTAACTCACGAATTAACAAGGATTGCACATAAGCGTAGTCCTAACCTGTGCCTCAGCATCCTAAACAAGCTTTGGGAATCCCCTCACATATCCTGAATCAATTGACCGAAATACCTAGTACAAGTAGAGAGTCCATCAGAATCAGAGTCCTTTTGTTTTTCCATCTCCAAATAGGTAATATGAGTAAGTAATCGACTTCAAAATTTCCCGGTATTTTCAGACCTACACATGCTGCCAGAATCTTTTGATCATCTTTCGTAGGTAACGCGAAAGCATATCACCAAAAGAGGACTCGGGATGGAGTGATTATCCACATGAAATGCGCCTAGCTTTATCAAAGCATCTTCATGCCAATGCGACCTTTTAAGCTTCAAATCGCCATTTTGTCGCTTTCTCCATCTTTGTTAGAAGTTCGCCATTGCATTATATGCCAGACCCCAACTTTAAAGTGTAAATCATGCCATGGTTGCCCTGACCACGCACGACTATACATGGGCTACCGTGGAACAATAAATCGCCAAAATAATGTATTGGAATATAATTTCCTTTTAACTGCGTTTCCGGATCAATCTTTTCATCGTGAAGAAAACTAAGACATGAAAGAAAGCGTAAGTAACATTTAGAGGGGATACATGATGAACGTAAGTCGGCAGCAACAAAGATATATCGCAACACATTAGGACATCGCAACTCCGCTTCCTATAAAATGCAGCGGAAGCCTATGAAAATAAAGCATCCAAAAGTCTACCACTAGGCTTAGTCATCGCCTTGAAATAAGCGTATGGCATAAAAATGCATGCCTGCATCCGTATTTAAGTGCTCATTGATTATAAAATTCGGAATAATTATTTGAAACTCATCGTTTGAATCAACTAGAGATTCCATTTAACTGAGGTAGTCTCTGAATCTTAAATTACAATCTTTCACTTAAAACTCATAAATGCTTCTCGAACTTTACATTACAACTTCGAATATGAATTACAAACTATAGGTGTCAGATGTAGGTTTTTTCACTGCTCCAAAACTACAATAATGGCAATGACTTCTAAACATCATTCATAGTGATGTTCAGTGGCCTCCACATCTCTATCTTATCTCTGTTTTAAATGATTTGTGAGTTTTATCCATGATTGCACACGCATCATGGATTTACTTGCTAGATAAAACTGGGGTTACCTTCCATCTAAAAATTTTCATAAAATGATTGCAACTCATTTTCAAACAAAAAATACAAGTTTTCAAGAGTTGATAATGGAAAAGAGTATTCCAATTCAATTTTAATAACTTATATTCTCGAAATGGCAACATATATTTTTCTTTGTACAATGCATCTTTACCAAAATGGGGTGGCCAAAAGAAAGAATTAACATCTTAGAAACAGAAGAGCTCTGATTATTCACAAAACATCCAAAAAAGTCCATTTTGAACCATCAGATATAACAACCACACATTCGATCGAAAGTAAATTTTTAAAAGATTCTAGATATAAAAAGTCCAATCGATATGTCGAAGGTGATTCCCTTGATCTTCTACTAAAATATTTGAGTATGTTGCTTGCGTTCATGTGTACAAAGGGTAAGATAATCAAACTTCAGATCAAGAGCTCTTATGCGCATGTTCTTGATTATTCTCCAACTCATAAAGGTTTGAGCATTTTCACCCTCCAATCCGAAAAAAAGGCACATCACTAAGAGGTGTTAAATCTTTTGAGAACCTTCCATTTTGTCTGACAACTTTGAGGGGAGAATTCAAAAGTTAAGATTTGACATCATTTGTATCCTAACCTAGTCCAATTTACTCTACTATAAATAATCTCATCAATGACCCTAAAATTTGGAAATCTATAACTCATAGAATGATGTTGGTAACAAAAATGAATGTGAAGTTGTTGGAATTTATAAACCCTTGGTATACTCAAGAAGAAGAAGGGAGAATGTGATAAACTTATGATGAAGGACAACCAAAGGATGGTTGCTTATACCAAATAGGTGAGTTAGGGATTCTATTTGTACGATGTGTTATAGGAACAATGAATAAAGTTTATAACAGAAAAAATTAAATTAAAGAAAAAAAGAGAAAAAGAAACAACAAAAAAGAGACTAAAACCTTAGTCTACCAAGGCCTTCTACATAGTGGCTGAGCTAGACGTGACTTGAATTCTTGAGAAGGCTTGGGGATTATTCTTCCCTCTCTTTTAATCTCGCAAATTATTTCTTCCCATTTCTTAAATGTTGTTTTAAACATGAAAAGACACTTGGGATGCGATGAAAGAGGGTTGTAAACTCGATTTTATAAAAAAATTTGAGTGAGATTTACTAGCTATATGATTTGGAAAATACTGCCATTAGCTTTAGTGTAATGGTTGCTTTTGCTTTCAAGGGTAACTTTAGCGCAAGTTTCAATCCCTTTGTCATTGACATAGGAAATTTTTTATTTTACAATTTTAGCTTATGCTAACCTCCTCTGCCGCTTCTACAAGTCTCATCATTGAGTGTAACATATGCACAATTAAAAAAAAAAAAAAACTAGTACTATTAATATCAATTCGCTTTTTTGATTTACGATTAACTTTATTTATAAGTTTCTAAGAAATTCTGAAGTTTATTAGATTCCAATGATCTTTTTATGATTCTAATTCTAATTATGTTAGGTTCTAGACTGGCTAATCCTAATTTGACTCAAATAGTGATCCTACTTTAATGCCAACTCATACTAACTCTAATTTAGTTCCAACTAATATTAATTCCACTAAAGTTTATCCATATCTTTTTCTTTCCTTTTCAATATAATTTTCTACTTTCCCTAATCATCCTACCTTTTTTCCTAATTGTCAATTCCCATCTCCAAAGAAAGGTATTATTTTCAATCCTTCATCTCAATCAAATTTAATAAAATCTAGACTTGATGCTCCCATTGCCAATAGGAACAAGAGCGAGCTCCGCACTAAATATCCCTAGTCTACTTTGTCTCCTACCGCCGATATTCTTTACATTTGCTTTGTCATAAAATAATAATAATAATAAAATCAGCCCTGAAAATGTACAAGAAACTCTAGGAAATCCTAAATATGGAAACATTGTGTTTGTGGAAATGAGGCACTCCATAAAGAGTGAAAGATGGGAAGGTGGACGATTCACGAAAGGAAAGAAACCCGTGGATGCAAATGGGTTTTCAGAATCCCATATAAAACCAATAGCTCTATTGAGAGATGCAAGATGAGATTAGTAGCTAAGGAAAAAACTCAAATTTTCAGTAATGGTTATCAATTTGCTCCAATGACTAAGATGAATTCAATTACAATCCTTTTATCTCTACTAGCTAATTTTGTTAGGAACTTATTCCATTCATATTAAAATTTTTTTCATGGAAGTTAGTGGAGGAAGTGTATATGGATTTTCGACTAAGAAATCCAACAAGAAGAGGGTGTGCAAACTAAAGAAAATCATTGAGGTCCCTAGGGCTTGGTTTGGCCATTTACTGTCATTAAAGAAATATGGCTTTTAAAACCATGAGACCGCACACTATATTTCAAATGCACACCATTCATGAAAATGAACATTCCCATCAGTTTCCAGGAGACGAGAGGCAATTGTTGCAGTTTACAATTTTAAGAAATCTAAGTTTAAAGATACACTTGATAGAAGAATTTGAGAGAAGTTTACCCCTAGATATTTTCTAAGACAAGAAGTAAGAACCAAGCATTGCATGACTATTTGCAAAGAAAGCATGTATTTAATCTCATGAAATAAACTAAGATAACAAGATGCAAACTTGATGTTACACTTACAGATCCTGACCACAAACAAGGAGCGGAGATTAAGGGAGATTCAATAGACGAGGGTGGTCATCAAAGACATGTAAGAAGGCTTATTTCCAAACTCGGCTAGACATAGCCTATACTATGAGTATTGTCAGCCAACTTAAGCACTCTAGACTAAAGTTTTATCCGGTGCCAGCTTGAAAGGATTCTAAGCTACCTTAAAGCCACACCAAGTAAGGTCTTTTCTTTTTTTTTTTCTCAGAAGAACGACTGCCTTCTGAACGTGAAGTTATACGGGTATTGCATCGGGGTGATTCAAATTAATGATCAAGATCAACTATAGGTTATGGTGCTATAGTCAACATCAATGTAGTCGGCAACGGTAAGGGTATGGTCGAAAGCTACAAAAGTAAACATCATGAGTATTTTGGAACCAAAAAAGTTAATATGCAAAATCAAAAGTCGAGCATTTGTGCACCTTATCTCCCCTTTATTCTTAAAATATGTTAAAAATAAAATTATGGTATATGTAATATTTTAGTTTTAATTATTTATATCTATATAATCATTCTTTAAAACAATTAAGGAAACAAAGAGAAGACAATTAAAATAAATCAAAAAAATAATCTAAAATACATTATTTTATATGATTCTTTCCTTTTTCCTTCTGATTTTTTTCCCATGTTATATTACAACGTTGTAATTATTCTATTCTTATAAGGACTGAGCTTGACATCTCGATCACTCTATTCTTACAAGTACCCGACACCCTGTTCACCCTTTCCCATTACTAACTGAGACAAGCCTCAAGGGCCCCTTAAATTATGTTATTATATATAAATATTTAAATTAAGACATTAATTTATGATGAATCAACTCATCCATCGAATTGATCCACCAAAGAGCAATAACATTCCTACACATAATTTAAATCATCTCGCTCTAAACTTGTCGGCAAAATGGAATGTCGAGTAAATGTGAAAGTTATGGAAACCCATCAATACTAATAGATGCTACATAATTATCTCGAATAGAACGCATCAAACCATCACAAATAATATATGACAATTAATATAGTTGTCCTTTTCTCAAATTAATCAACCTTTTGCATAATATGATTGTACTAGAATTAATACTTTCATAGAAAAGAAAATAACAATTATTTTTTTATTACAATTTTGAATAGAAGTAACAAATGCCAAATTTTCTTCCATAGAAAGAAAACAAACACATAAACCCTAGATAATCGATAACAAGCAAGGTGGTTTTGTTATCTATGGTGGTCACATTTATCCCGTAGCCTGCTGCCTCATGCCTACAAAAGCTCCATCAGGCTCAAAATTAGGGTTGCAGAGAAAATTAATAAGAGGCTCAAATCTCATCTTAAAAGAAGAATACACTGTTCAGCCAGATCTAGCATTAGGCATCAAAGAATATAAAACACAACCCAGAAAACAAAGAATATTGTTCACATGCTTCACTAGAATAAAACATTCAGTTATGCATTGATAATCATAATTTCAGGGAGATAACCTGCTCAACAATATAATGCATTTGTGAAGCTCAGCCAAACGCTAAAATCAGAAGAGGAAAATCTCTTGAGTGTTACCACATATAAGGTACAAGAAAGAAATCAATGTTGAATATTTCCTAAACTAAGCAAGCTAATTACACTCGACTAAGAAATATTGATCGACATAGACTTCAACCTCAAAATTCAGAATTAATCAGAAGAAGTCGGAAACAGGTAGAAAACCGAGGGGGTGCGAGAGAGCTAAGACATGGATAGAGTGGATTATTTCAAAGATTGGATCCAGCCGAATGCTACTTCTCACCCTTTCCTTAAGGCTTGCTGGGCCTCAACATTCCCACTTTGTTTATCAAGATGCGCTCATTACTTCCATCTACACTTATCACCGCTTCCCATTTTCCAAATGCAGAAACAAGAAGTGCATGGATAACCTTTTCGCTTTTGTAATTGTTTTCTTCTTCAGTTTTCAGAAATTTTCTCCGATTCAATCAAGCAATTTTGGGATCTCACTACGATGTTTAAAACCGAGCCACAATGTAGTCGAACCATCGCATTAGGATCCGATCTCCAAAGGTAATGAAATATAAGCCCGACTATATCATCATGCCAACCGTCATGCTGATGCCACCCACAAAGTCGACCGATTCTCTTATCCGCAATGACTCCACACTCTCCAATATCCGCCAAAATTTATGCTCAATACACCAAAGGCACCAAAGCAGGCAATAGTAATCCTGGGAGATATTTGTTGTGATATCTAAGAAGACATGGATATCATCATGCCATTATCCGACATATGAACGCTTTGTCAAGAAACTCACGACGCCAATCGACTTCGTGTCTACCAGCCTCCCAATGGTTTTTTCCATTTTCTCGTAGGCTGAAAAATACATCTCAACCGACCGACGCTCTTTGGGGAAATAATTTTGGTGTTGAGGTCGCAAACTCGGGTGATAAGCTTCGTTCGAGCCTCCTATCTCATTCCACGATGAAGATCTAAAAACAGTAATATTTCAGACTTAATCTATGATTCGTAAGAATGTCTATGCTAGAAAGATATAAGCTTAAGAATGAGGGGGCAGATGTTTCAAAGATTAATTTCAAATAAGAAACCCAAGATAGAGCATTGTGAGCAAACCGCAAATTTAAATAAACGGATCTTAAGCTAATCGCGATACATGAACTACTGTGCCTTCAAAAAGCGAAGATAAGAGAAGGATTAGAAATCAAAACAAATTTATATAGTGATACTGTCATTGCTCCAAATCCAATTTTCCATGGAATAAAGTACTCATTGAAACTTTAAAGATAACATTAACCAAAATTTAGAACCTAAAACAAAAAGATTAAAAAACCTAAATCTAAGTCCCTAATATAACCTAATCAGAAATGACAAAGATTTAGATTAGCTTCAAAATTAGTTCTGGACAATGAGTTATATTTGAGGAAACTATTACTAGTCTCCAAAAGGAGAATGAAACATACATCTACAAACAAAATCAACTCACCTCAATTTTATCCATGGAGCTAAGAATGTCTTGTTCATCATATAACATATCTTCAATCGAAACATTTTCTCACTTACATACTGATAAAAGCAACTTGTAGATAGCCTTTGTTGCATGTGTCATAAAACTGCCTTTCGATGGTCTAATGAACAAATTAAAATATTTTAGCTAAATTTATGTGCAAAGTAATAAAGATAAATTTTAATTAAATAAATGGCCAACCTTCTCCAAGAAACTGAAGTGGATGCAAAGATGATCCAAGAGAGATGCATGAAATGCAACACATAATACAAGAGAGCGTGAGAGCACATCTAAAAGAACAGGGGCAATTTTACATGAGAAAGTAGAGTAGATAACCAAAAAGGAAAACTAAAGATGAAAGTTCTAAAAAGTTTCAAGATTGACAAAAGTTCATTAACAAGACAAGACATGCAAGATACTGAATGAAATGATCATTAAGAGCATATGGTGCTACATACACAGCCTAAGAGCACCGCGAGATAGCATGAGATTAACATAAACCCATTCACCGAGAAGAAAACAATGCCGAGGAAAGTCAGAAACCCCGAAATTCAAATTTTTTCAGAAAGGGTAAAATAGTACTTCGCCGAAAATCGGGATTTTTTCTGATATCGGATGACTAAACGGAATTCCTCCGCTGAAATCGCTCTCGAAATTGTTGACAATTAAACACATACAATTCTATTACACTATTACCAAAGGGACTATGAACTAATCCCTGAACCCAGAAGCCATAAAACTTGATGAGACCAAGACGTGTATACAAGATTTACAACACGCATCCCAAGGACTATTAATTATCCTAGCAACGGCGCCTACAAAACTTGTTGATCGAATTAAACACATATACAAATTTATGACACTACACAAAAGTGGACTATGAATATAACCCCCTAAAACCTTGCCATAAAACTTGATGAGAGACCAAGACGTGTATACAAGATTTACAACACCGCATCCTATGACTATTAATTAACTGTAACCTTGTTATGAAACTATAAAATGATAATATGTAAACCGAAAATCTCCTAGGAGCGTAGTCATTTTAAGTTTGGTTTTATCTCAGAATTAAAAGTACAGCCGGCAAGTAATAAATGGATTTAAGTCCAGATACCGATCCTACTGTGATCTCAAGAATTTAAACAACTACCGACTACCGAAAGTTCCATACTATTTGGACGACAAAAATTGATAATAGGGTCCAACATTCAGATGCTGGAAAATTTAAAGAACAAAAGAAAATAACTGAACTAACCAACAAACTGAAAGATAATGAATAAAGAATAATGAATTTCTATAAAGAAATGAATACTGAATAGTTAATTACTGCAGAACATCAAATAAAACTAAGTATAGTGAACTATCAATTCCCGTATAAATTTCGATTGAATTTCGAATATCTCAAGTTTCAAAATCACTGAAGGCAATGTAGTGCACCGATCTCTCCACACTCCACATTTCATTATCTAATTTATGACCGATCCTCTCGAATACAGGGAATTAGATAACTACTTAAAGACTTCCTTAACTGGGTATTTTTCTTTACCACTTCATACCTAATTTATGACTGTGAACCTAGCTCCTGCTATTGGTCAAGCAAGGATATACAACTTCCAGATTGCTCCTCGTCGAAATTAGAATAGATCAACCTTCCTTGATTAGATCACGCCTAACACTGGATTTCCGTCTCACTATACGAACTGGAGAACTCCTGCTTGTTTAAATAGATAACTCTTTCAACCTCGCTCTTGATTTCAAGTGAGAAAGAGGATTTATCTAAGCTAACTTACAAAGCCCAAAAAGATCCCTAATAGCGTAATAGTATACTCAAAGTAAATGTGCCATTACTCGTGAATTACCCTTCCCGTGTCACTCGGGAGGACCTCCTTGAAATAAGAGCAAGACGCAAATCTTAACTGCATAAGAAACTGATATTCAGATCCCAAGACAATAAACCCAAAACCTAAGTAAATTCTTTTAACCGAAATTAACAAACGCTGGAAACGACTAATGAAAGATAAATTCCGACTATAACTTTCACTTACCGGGAAGCCGGATTCTCAATCATCGAATTACACGATACAAAGATTCTCCGATCATAAGAATAACTGCAATTTGAAACTCGAAACAATCGAATTTTAAATTTGTCTCGAACTTCAAATATTTCGTATAGTGAATTTGAAAAGAATTTGAATCAGTGATTCGCTTCACCAAACGATAACATCCAAGATTCGTAAAATCCAAAGAAAATAAAAATACGAGCCGTAATCGCTCTAAAATGACTAAAAATAAGAAAAGATAAAAGAAAAGAAAGAAACAAAGAAATGAGCTTAGCTATCCGCACTCTTTGCCTGCGGGTCACGAGCTACTTGAATGAAATGATAGTCGCGTATTTATAGGTTCCTAAATCGGGCCCTAATCCCAATAGCCCGGCCAGGATTTGGGGAAATCCGTGCCCAAGTCATCGTTTCGTCGCGATTTCAAGCATTCGTCGTGACATCATCGTAGGTCGCGACCTCGATCCCACGCCGCGACTTCACAGACGGCGTAGCCTTGATTTAGTCATTCTTGGTGTCGCTATTATCACCATCTTGTCGCGACATCTTCGCGCGTCTTCGCGTGTTTCAATTGTTCTTTCCGATGTCGCGACGCCAATATCTTCGTCACAATTCGCCAAATCATCTCGCAAGCCTTCAACTGATAAACCACGCGACATCGATCTCCTCGTCGCGACATCAATCTAAAAGAAACCGTAGTTTCCAATCGTCGTCTTCGTCGCGAAGATCGATTGATGTCAATGACATTGCTTTATGACTCGCGTTTTGATCTAGTCGTTTCGATGTCACGTATTATCGCGATATCTTGTCGCGACCTTTACTTTGGCGAAACTTCAACCTTCAATCGAAAGGTGTCCTATGTCGCGATTTCGATCTTGGCGTCGCGACATCAGCTTCTTCCGCTTGCGCTTTCACTTGATGGCTTTGATGTCGCGGACTTCATTTGTCGTACTGCCAGCTTCATTTCCCTTTGGCCTTCATCTGATACCTGATGTCGCGGTCGATCTCACGCCGCGACATCTACTTATGTGCTTGAAGACTCACTCGTCGCTTTCGTGTCGCGATCAATCTTCCGTCACGCCTTGAGTTCCAACAGCCTTCATCACCCAGTTTCATAGCTTCAAGGTGCTTCTGTTGTCGCGGCCTCTTATCCCTAGTCACGACATCAGCTCTTGTCGCGACCTCACGATGCTGTTGCGACGTCGTTCTCTTAGCTCCTGGTTACCCTTCACCGCGACTGCATCGACTGTCACACTCGCAGACAAATTCTTCAATTTTGCATCGTGACTCGGGACCGATTGTACACACCCCAACCGCATCAATGATCACGCTCTTTTCATTTCCGCCTCTGGCCAATCGACCGCACTTAATTCCTCTATTCGCATTTTCATCGCTTCTTCTTCCATTCTACCCGCTAATAACAGTTTGAGTTTTCAAGTAAGAGATTTCAAAATAATTCGTCTCTTTTGCTATGAAAATTGCTTAAAAATGGATTAAAAATAGATGACTTTAAGCTCATCAAACTAGCTACCACGCCGAATTCGTTGGATTCCGAGACAGCCTAATTTCACGCTTTTCGAGGTACAAATGTCGGATGACACATGGCATGGTTTAGGGGATGCCATGGCACCAAAAGAGTGACATGGCAAGATCCTATGGTGTACTTAAATGTGCACTAAATGAAAGACGATGCAATAAAGGAAATAAAGAAATAAGGAAACAAGTGAGAGAAAAACACAGACCACATAAGCGGTATGAGGAAAGGGGGAGGATTTCTCCCTGACCAATTTGGCCAATGCAAATCCAAGTGAGGGGGAGAAAAGAAAAGCAAAAAGAGAAAAGCGAGTTAAGGAGGAAACAAACAAAAACAGCTCATGGGAAAGAAAAGCGAGTAAAGGAGAAAATAGAAATTGAGGATTTCCGCTTGATGGTCGGTTTGACAAATCAAGACTAAAGTTGGTACACTAGCCGCGATCTATGTGTGGGACACTAAAACTTGAGTTTCAATAAACCCATAAGGTAGAGAATTTTCTCACTTATTATTTTAAACCTAAAGGCCTTATAATGGTATAAGACAGTCTATGGAGTTCATGAGAGGCCATATTATTTAGTTCCAAAAAACTTGGGACTAAATGGTAGAGGATTTCTATGACTGGGTTTCACATGTACCCAAGACTCAAGTGAGTCAATTAACCAGCAAAAGTTTCAAGTTTTCAGGTTTGCTTCATGATGTATGGATGTTTGGAACCAAACTGGTTCATGTTTGTGAAGGGACCGTGAGGTACCCTGTTGGAAGGGTCCAAGATTGTGACCTTGTTGTGTGTTATTGCTTACATGAATAATATACGTGAGGTATCATGTTAGTATGCTATTTGATGTATTAATGGATTGCACATGGAATTATAATTGATCCATGGTGGTAAATGTTTCATGTAGCACTCATATATACATGTAATATGAAGGAAATGCATTGGCATCATGTATTCATATGCACGGCCACATCTAAGTCGTGGTGCATGGTAATTGTGAAACCCCGAAAAGTCTAGATTCTATGGAACGATAAACGTAATTTCGTTGAATATCCGAATTTTTCTAGATCTCGGATGACTAAACGGACTTCACCGCGAATCGGTTTCGCGAATCTAGCAACCACGCCAATTTCGTCGAATTCCAGACACGGAATTTTACGCTTGGTGCAACTGAGGTATGCTGACACTTGGCAATACTTTGAGCTGGCTCAAGAGGTGTCACGTGTCATGTGCGTAGTTCTTCAAACATGAGTTTAAGCGTACATGGGTGAACACATGGCATGATGCCATTGGAGGAAAATCCCAAAGTGTAGGATAAGTGGATAAGGAAACTAAGTCAACCAATGATAGCTTGATAGGGCATGAGAGACAAGTCCTCTTGACCCAAGCTCTCCCAAACGGATTTGGGAGAAGGAAAAAGGGAGGGAAAAAGAAAAGATAAGGTTTTTAGAAAGAGAGTGTCTACCTTCTCTCTAGATTTCCCTGCGTTCGGACAGTCGCTTCTCGTCAGAGAAAGAGGAGAAGTTGGTCTACGTTGCAAGAGCTACGCGTGGACACCGTCATGGAGTTTCGACAACTTCTCGAGGCAGGATCTTCTCCTATTTGTTTTATTTTGGTTGGTACGTTTAATGGATGAGGATTTGCTAAGGCCTGATGGTCGTGGTTTTCGGCCCTAAAAGATTCGACCAAGTGAAGAAACTCGGGAGTGGGAAATTTTGGACAGCCCACTGGACCGCTTGTGTGGCTTCAGGTGATGTTGCATTATTGCCATGAGCGAATAACATGCTGGATTTGTGTGGATTTTGTAAGTAAAGCCCAGATGAATTGTTTTTGATGTATATTAGCTCATGTGAGCTAATTTTATGTTGTTATGAATAAATAACATGTGGTTAGGTAAGAATTCTGTTAATATATGCACGATTGATATATTAGCATGTAAGGTAAGTTTTACTTGAATGTTCTGGGAAGCACATATTGAAAATTTAGCGGGAGTGCAAATCCGAGTAGGAAAAATTCCCCACTACTCGAGAATTGCTCACCCCGTTGAGGGAAAACGATTTGCAGTACCGAAGACACACCCGGGATGGACGATCCGAGGCCTTAGAGGCCAAGAAACAGCCTAGTATGGCCTTATCTTGTATTTTTGTAAATTCCCAAGCAAGAGACCCGCTGATAAATTGTAATCAAAACAATTTGCAATTAAATCTCTTTGTGTATAAAAATATATATTTTGATGAGTATGGATAATGGGCCCTAAGTGGCCATTTTACTCTCGTATGTGTCTCATGATGAGACGACGTATTTAATGGAGGTTGACAATGGTCAACTGACAATCGGATTCGGGGCGTCAGCCTGCATCGTGAGCATAGGTATACGAATACCTAGGGCTCGATGGAAAACGGGTTAGATCATGCATCCATCAGGCATTTTGATGAATTAATCAGGATGTGTGTTTGAATTGTGTGAAATTGTATGCTTGGTAACTAGCATATAGGGAAAATGTCGAACACTAGGGTCGAGAAAATAAAACCCCTAAGGTTCGAGGAATTATGGGTAGAACGGTCCAGAAATGAAAAATAATAATAATAATAATAATTTTCTATAATTGCCCATTAACATGAATGAGTGTGTTTTCAGGAATTTCGAAGATTATTCCAGTTTTTGCACAAGAAAAAGGGCTAAAATTAAACTCTTAAAATTTTGAGTTGTAAAATTGCAATTGTTTAGGCTAATAAATGAGGCAGAATACCTATGATTTGAAAAAAGTGAAGACCGTCGCGAATTCGCATTTGGGGTCATTTAAGACCCGAGAAATTTCAATTTCTCAAATAAGGGCAAATCGTAATTTCGACATAATATTGTAATCGTTAAAAATCCGAAATTAATTATCTAGATCTTGATGATGAAATGGATTGTACCGTTGGAATCGTCTCGCGAAATCTAGTTAGTACGTAAAATTTCGTAATTTTCCGAGACAGTTGGAGTCGGCACGTTTTTCGAGGCATTGTGTTTCGGGTGCCGTGAAATGATTTTCTATGCGACGAAAGTCACATATAACACGTACTCATGTGCCATAAGTGGTATGAGTAGAGAAATAATGAAAATGGATCTAATCGGGCGAGCGCCGAATATCAACCGGGTAAAAGACGGACATAATGGGCATTATAGAATTTGATTTTAAGTCACTAAGTCAAATTAGCAAATAGTGACATGTCTTCTTAGCGAACCAAGGTGCAAAAACGAATTCCATTTTTGATGCAGTGAGCTTTGGGTTTGAGAGCTTTTTAGAGAGAGAGAGTGCTTCTCTCTAGAATAACGTAAGATCCGACCGTCAAGTGGCCCGGACAAGAAGGGAGAAATGTTTTACGCGGACAAAGTTACGCGTGACTTCCGGACGGAGTTTCTTCAAACTCCTCGAGGTAGGATTTTCTCCACTTGAGTTTTTACTCCCATTTAAATGTTTTACTAATGTTTCAAGGAATGAGGCCGTGAGGTTGTTGATCGTCCCCAAACTGGGACTTAATTAATGTAAATGAATCAATGGAGCAAACTGTGTCGCTTCCATGATCAAATGCAACATGGGTTGTTTTGGGTGTTAATCATGTGTTGATCGGATTTGAGCCTAAGTGGTCGTGAAATGCGGGTTCTTAATATGAACCGATGTTTTATTTCAGCGTTGGAACAAAGAACCCTAGGTTTTACCGTTCAGAATAGTGACCAAAAATGTATTCGGGAAAATATGTGCTTGATTAAGTAATTTGAATCGAATTGCTTGTGTTTGTATATTAGCCCAAGTGAGCTAATTTTGATGTTGAATGGGTAAATACATAACATGTTGTGTGATTTAAAGTTTTATGTCAATATATTCATGTTATATATATTTGCATGTGATTAGACTGTGTTGGAATTAGCATACATGCATTCCATATGCACTGAGACATCAGACCATATGTGGAGCAGTACGGTATAAGTCGGTGAATGGTTCTGAGGGTAGTCTAAAATATTATTGATCTGAGGGTAGTCCACAACCAAAATATCAATCGCTTCCGAGCGGCTCCAATTGATATTCATCTGAGGTAGTCCATAATAACAATGTATCAACTCGCCTGAGCGCCCGCTGATATACATTCACTCCGGGAGGGTAGTCCACAACAATAATATCAATCGCCTGAGCGCCCACCTGATATATATTCATCGGAGGGTTGCCCATTATTAAAACTAATATTCCCTTACAATGAGGCTTAGCAGTGCAGAGAGCCTGAGGACTCCTAGACCGAAGTCAAGAGACATTCAAGCAGACTGTTACTTGCTTGAATGTGTTTAATTTGGAACATTGCACTCCACTTAGGGTGGTGAGCAGCCCACTTAGTGGCGACATTCTCCCACCGAGCTTTAGCTCACCCCGTCGTGGGATCCCCTTACGGTGCAATGTGGAGCGTGCGAGGAGACTGTCAGCCCCGAGTCAGATAGAAGAAAGCCAAGCCATGGGCTTTGATGTATACGTATTAGAATTCTCTAATTTTAATGTATGTATCAGAGCAAGAGTAAAAACATATTAACTCTGTAATCATTGAGTATATAGTTGATTCATAGTTGACATGGATATCGGCACGTTTATGGGGCCCAAGTGGTTTGATTTGATATATACGTATATATCGACTGCTGGGGATGTGTATATGCAGGTACTGCTGCAGAGCTCCCGTGCATAAATGAGACTCGCCTCGATTTTCTAAAGTGGCGCTGCAACCCGACCTCCACTTGGTATTCCACGGGTCGATTCGGCAGTCAACTGACCTCAGCTCAAAGGCCACTGGTATCGTAGCCAGTATACAATACCTAGGAGCTCTAAGTTTGTAGCCTATCACTACCAAGTGGTTTTATAGAGTATAGTATATGGAAGCTCAGAGATGGAGGCTTTCTGGGCTTAGGCCATGGAAATGTAAAAACATCACCACTAGGTGTGGAAGCTGGAGTTTAGGTAATGGGATTACCTAGAAAATCACTTATATAAAAACTAAAGACACCACGTGCAATGCAGGTGTTGATGTTTGCAGATTGGATTTTGCATGGTAAGCTCATGTTTCGGTCAGGCATAACATGAATTGTTAGGGTGTTATGTGATTGAGATTTTACAGTTATATGCTTGGTTGATAGCATAGACAAAGTGTGGAAATTTCGAGTTTTTACGCAGTGTAAAAACCTAACAAAGAGAAGAAATGAAAATAAATTTTGTAAATTTATTCGGGCTTAGAGGTGAAGAAATTTAATTTTAAGGTTTTACAAAGTAAACTCACAGTACCAAATAAAATAAATTTTAATAGATTTATTTGACGAGAGAGTTGAAGAAAATAATTTTCTAAGATTTTACAAGTGGTAAAATTGAAGAAAATGGAAGAAAATAAATTTTTATAAATTTATTTGAGTGGAAAAAAAAATTTTCAGTGAAAAAATGGAAAAAGAAAATAAATTTTATAAATTTATTTGGTTATGAGGTGAGAAAATAATTTTCTAAGGTTTTATATGGTATAAAATTGAAGAAACAGGGGTTAAATAAATTTTTATGAATTTATTTGAGTGTCCAAGAAAATGAAAAAAAAAATGATGAAAAAAAAAATGATTTTAGTGATTTTAGCAGACTCCACCTTCGAAATAAATAAATAAAAACATTTATAAAGAAAAATATTTTTTTGAGCGTAAATCGTTTTTTCACGCCCAATTATAGTGAAATTTTTTTGTGGTTGCAATACGCTAGACAAGTGCAAAGAAAGAGAACAGAGAAATAAAATTGTATTTAAACTTAAAGGTCAGAGGGTTAAGGTATTGCAATACATTGCCGAAGGAGGTGTATTGCAATAAATTGTATTGCGGGCCGGGAGGGTCGCAGAAATCGTCGCAATACAAAAATTGTATCGCTGGCGTAAAGCTGGGGGTGTACTGGCCGACGGGCTGTGCGTGAACAGGCGCGCAGCGCAGTAACCGCGCCGCGCATAGGCGTAGGGCTACGGAAGCGCAAAGTGGCAAAGTGCGCAGCCGCTACGCAGTTAGCGCAAAGAGGCGCGCGGGCGCCGGGCGTGGCGCAGGCGGGCGCTGGCGCGTAAGGCGGGCGCGGTGGCGGGCGTGCCTCGCGCGAAAGCAAAAATGGCTACCAAGCCAGCTTTTGGTGCACCGGCACCCGGCTCCGCTCCGATCACAGATCTGGCTCGACTCCCTGTGATTTTCCCGAGTCACCAAATTAGCACTGTCATTGTAAAATAAATTCTAAAATTTTTTTTTTTATTAAATTTAACAAATAAATAAATCAAATAAATTTTATTGATTTTCAAAAATAAAATTTTCAAAAGTACTTTGAATAAAATTTCGCTTAAACAATATTTTAAACGCTAAATTGATTACGTATACACCTAGTTAGTAAGGATTAGTGTCTCGTATTGCTCATGCTCTATATTGAATTATTGGATTTAATTACCATTTGAAATCGTGATCATAGAAGCTATGTAGAATGAGTATGTACATGGTGAAATGCGTATAGGAAAAGGTAAATACTAAGGTTATGGGTTATGACTCAGTGGGATTGAGATCAGAAATGAACAAGAGCCTGTAACCTTATCAGATAATAACTGAGTGGTTTCAAATTCTAATACACTCAGAAATGAACTGTCAACATGTCACGTTTATTAGTAATCGCATCTGATTATTAGTTAGACTAAATGAAAAACTAACGATTCTTGTTACATGTTAATTGTGTGTTTGGCTAGTAGAGGACGAGATTACAGAGGATCGCCCACGCACCCGTCGCACCACCGACAATCGACAAGCTCCAAGATCACCCGCCGGCCTCAGAGAGTGCCTGTGGTGAACAGTAGTGAGAGATGCTATTGCACAAGTTACAAAGGTAGACAGGAGATCCTAGTAACCTCCGCAGGTTTAGACGATCATCCACACATGTGGGGAGGAGACCTGACGAGCCACACTACGGCGTATCGAGAAGGGGTGTTGGGAGGCCACGGAGATTACCCCGATCGCGACTTGACACCAACCGCAGTTTCAATGAAGAGAACGAGGCCCAAATATAAGGAAATGGTATAACTTTGCAGACCTTGGGAGAGTCGCTAGATGTGAGTCTCCCTGTGGGATTGGGGCGAGAATAAGGATGATATGTCGAGGTCAGCGAGTCGAGATCTCTTGACTCACCACACTGACCAGAACTATGGACATGTCAAAATCTCGAGGTCATCCCGAGGGGATGGATCGGGTCGATAAATTACTGGTCAGCATTCAATAGAGCGCAGAGGAGCCATCGCCACACACAAGCACTCGGGATTCAGATACAGGGGATAAGCATGATACATTTGCCCCAAACAAGATATGAGTCCAAAGGCCATGACAATCAAGGTCGGGCTAGCGAGTCTTTAATTCCCGCAGGACGAGGCATCACTGAGATCCACCCGCAGCAGCATGTGGATGTTTCCGCACGAGCTACATGCTACCTCCACATGGGGTGGGTCAGACTTCAGACGAGTTACACTCCCCCGGGTATTCACCCATCTCTATGACTCCAAGATGATGAACCGGCCAGTCAGAGGAACTCAAAGTCTAGCAAGAGATATCGACAAGGGGTTTGATAGACCGAGCACTTCACCAGCGGGGCGATCGTCTAGTTGGCAAGAAGAGGCAAGACCCTTCGACACTTCTTCGGGAACAGGTATCGACTATGCGCTGAACAAAGGTTATGATCCGCACCTGGCACCTATTGCCACCGAGGATTGATGAATTATTTCACCGCTGAGTGGAGCGCGAGTTTACTTCAAGATGCACCTTCGCGACCGGTTACCATCAATCGAGGGTTGTGAGACAGATATCCCTGTAGCACAAATACAGACGCTAAGCATGTGGGCAAAATTGGAAGCTTCACTGGGTGATGCCCTTTAGATTGATGGAATGCTAGCCAAATGCAAGATTCATAGACCTCATGCATGGGTGATCCAACTCATCTAGATCTGTTTGTCGTAATCTATGTGGATGACATCTTGATCTACTCCCCTTCAGAGTGGGAGCATGAGTATCACTTGAGGATTGTTTTACAGCTGTTAAGAGACCATCAGCTGTACGCTAAGTTTAGTAAGTGCGAGTTTTGGCTTACTGAGGTGAGATTGTGGGACACGTGGTGTTAGCATCAGGAGTGTCAGTCAACCTAGAGAAGGTTGAGGCAGTGATGAGTTAGGAGAGACCGAATGTCAATACTCGAGATAATGAGTCTCGGGATCGGGCTGGTATTACAGAGATCTCGAGAATGGGGCGTAAGTTGTCCATTCGAGGCGTGATTATAGATTTCACCTACGGGATATGGACTCCATGGTGGGACGACTCGAGACCATAGAGAGGAAATCTGAGGATACCGAACACATACTGTGGTGTTGGTAGCAAGAGGGAGAGATCAAGCCTCTAGCTTCTCTGGGAAGAGGCGTAAGACCTCTGCCACACTAGTTTCCTCAGGACTAGGCCGTATTTGTTGATATGACTGGATTGCCCTAGAGACAGGATCCCAAGACTGAAAGGGCACCTGGGGCTATCAGACAGAGAGTATATTTAAATTATTCCTTCACACCCTGGGGGTACGGGTCGAGGAACCGCCAGCTATGTTATACAAGCACTTCCAAGAATACGTATAAAGCCGAGGGGCCGAGTGTGGGCCTAAGTCGTGGACAGCCTCGTGAGTCATGGCAAATGAAGCGCAGGGACCTTGTGGTGGCAGACCTATTGGCCTGACTGTCGCCGACATGATGAATTGACAACCATCGGGTCTTGCACTGATACCTCAGCCGGGTCAAGCCATACCGGCTACCCGCATTGGATTCAGCTTAGAGGTTAAGGCCTTTAGAGAAGCCAGGAATAGATGTTCTTCCCTAGGATGTAGGGTGAGAGTGACCTAATAGGTCGGAATTATGAGTGAGAAATCTCTCATTCTACTCATATGACCTGCTCTCGCCTCGATCAGCGCCGCAAAGATGGAATTATCGTCACGCGGCACCCGTGAACATCATGTCGGAAGCCGAATGTGGGTGCAATTATGGTCATTCACCGCTAAGTGAGTGTGGGTTGAGTTTGTCCTTAGGACTACGGCCCGCGGAAGACTCATAGTTTGAATCAGAAAATGTTAAGTGTGTCAAGAGTTGTGTCGCTTCTCGAGATGAAAACACACGACATGTTATCACGTGACTTGGGGAGTTAAGGGATGAGCCTGAGTGACTCGAGATTCGATACCCCTTTGAAATTGCATTGTGTGTCATAATAGTGGGGGCTCTCAGATATGGATGTCATTCATGACATGGACTAGGTCGATGGTCCATTAGATTGTCGCTGATCGGGACCTCGAGAGGTTAGCGCTACACACCAAGCAAGGGTCAGGTAGGTTGCGTGTGTATGGATTACATATGGGTGTTAGAGGGCATGTTGCGAACATGTGTCCCGGATCATAAGGGTAGAGGATTAATTGCCCTTAGTGGAATTCGCCTACAACAACGCTTATCAGCGAGCGCATTTAATGGCAACTACATGAGGCATGGTACTGGGAGGTCATGTGATCATCGTTATATCGACCGAGGTGGAAGAGAGCTCCATCATTTGTCCCGACTGACAGAGACACCTAGAGAAGGTGAGCTTTGATACGATAGCTGCCTTCTCACTACTTTCGTAGCCGGCGTAGTCTTTTTGCATTCTCACCATACCAACAAACTCCGCCAAGTAGAAAGGACAAAGTGAGTTTCATCCGCCATTACAATCGTTTTAATTAGACCTACCAATCTTCTTCGTGGAAAATTATAAATACCTAAGTGCAAGCCTTAAAGTACAAGGATCCATCAGCCACAAAAAGGAAATAAACTAAATAATAGAAAAAATAGAATGAATAGAAGTCAACTTGTTCCGCTTCCAAAGCCTGGGGTTTGTCTCCCGACACCTCCGTGCCCTCGGGGATGAAATTAATGATGCATCGCACGTAAAAATGCTTCGATCGAGGAGGAAGGGATTTGATGTGGGTCTATTGGTATCCTATGAAGAAACATTAGAGTTTGGAATTCAAATTCTTCCACAACTACGAGGAGCACACACCCCATAAAGTATCTAGGCAACAAACTATACATATAGTAAACGCATGCAGTGACTACCTCCGTGGTGCTATGTTGATCTCGCATCTTTCTTTGAAATCCCGAATTTTCTTCTTGACACCATCTCATTCCCTGCCGATAATTTCGTGGGCCCTTCTTCATATTCCCAATCATCATCATCATCATTCAACTCATTCTCCTTGTCAACCTGCAAATTATTTCGCATTAAATCACTAATTATGTCGTTAACTCAAGACTAAGAAAGAGTTTTCCAAAATACTATACAAACAATCCCATGCTCTTAAAGGGCCTACTAGTATATAAACGAGGTAGACATGCCCTGAATTCAAATTTCCAATTCTCGTCCCTTTCTCACTTCTTTAACCACCCAAAACAAATTTAAAGTGAATTCTCCAACCAAAATTTCATTCTACTAACAATGCCGCTTTGAAAACTAAGCACATCACATTTATGCTTTCATTTAGAGTTACTTTTCAGATACTACAAATATTTTTATACCAAGAGGAAAGAAAGGTACTTTGAAATACTATGCACGCCTTCTCCATGTACCCACGTCCTCGAGATTCAAATAAGCTTTCCTCCTTTCCCCGCACTTCCTTAGCGACCAAATGATAAACATAAAAAGAAAAATTTCCTCGAGAAATTGCTAATATATATATATATATATATATATATATATATATATATATATATATATATATATATATATATACACACACACATATATATTGTCAGCTGAAAAAGATAAGTCCCTCTCCAAAATGCTAAACAAACAGTCCTACTCCTCAACGTATGCGAATATAGCACATAACCATGTTAGAAATGACCTTACATCTTGACTATCCGATTTCTCCATTTGTCCCTCTTCCTCAAGAATCAAACACAATTTAAAGCAATTTCACATCGGTAAACCAAATATGCATTTTTCTCACAGGGTAACCACTGTAGTACTTCTATCATATAACACTACATCCCATAAAGCTTCGAGTCCAATCCGCTCATCAATATTCCGCTTTCTCCTTTTCCCACTTCCTAAGAATCAAACACACTAATTATAAATCGAGAGACAAAGAAAAAAGTGATTTTCGCCTAAATAAAATCAATCATTCCGATGATAAAACAAAATAATACATGAGAATGACCATCACTAGTTTTCATTTCTCCATGACCAAGCAGTTCACCCAATGTAATCATGGAAAACGGTTTCGATAGTGGTGGCCCTTGCATTGAGAGTGCTCTGTCAATCTGTTGCATAGTTGGCCGAGATTTGGGATTGACACATAAGCATGCTAATGCTATCTCACGCACCACCACGCTCAACCACCTTAATTTCATCCACGGGAGGTGAGGGCGCTGTCCATAACGCCATTTAACAACCAATGGTCAAGAAGAATCGGTAATGAGGATGAGGATGAGGAGGATGCTGATGATAACAGAGTCGAATCATGTCGCTAATAGATCTGATCTCCAAAGGCAATGAAATATGCTTCTCTCGACTCATACTTCACCGCCAACTGCTCATGGACACGTAAAAGCTTCGGACCAGATTCTTCATCCGCACGACTCCACACTCTCAAATATCCGTTTCAAATTCTTATGCTCAATACACCAAAGGCACCATTGTAAGGCTAGTAATCCTCCGAGATATTTTCTCAGGGATAGTCATGAGAAGACACGGAGATCAACAAGTGCCCTTATCCGACAAGTGAACGCTTTCTTTACCGTGAAGACCGCCGACGATTCACCGACTTCGCTCTTTCAGCCAGCCTCCTAATGGTTTCAAGCATTTTCTCGTGAGTGAAAGTTATGTGGAGAACTCGTTGGACTCAGCAAAGACAAAGACGGCACAATCTTCTTCGCGAGAATAGTCTCCATGTAAAGTACTGAACACCAAAGAATATCACCTATAAACATGGCAGCCCATGACGTGGCCCAACTGCTTAACACCAAATCGTATACCATTTACTTCTAATGTCCGATGGAAATCAATAACCCGCAGATGGATTTAATTATAGCTACGTGAACATGAAATGAGATAATAAAATTAAGTAACACATCTAAAGTTAATTGTTGTAAATGTCCAAAACAACGCAAATGTATTAGGGATTATAGGCAACCAATATTTGGGCATATGAGAAATACACACACCATATTGCTTCCTTTTTTTTCAGAGCAAAGCCATATTTTATTAGATCGGGTGTTATGTAACATGTTTGAAACTATACGTAACAATAACATAATGTCAGAAATGAGCACCAAAAAGATCAATATTAGAAGTATAGTCAATTAAATCTAATAGACTAATTCGCTTATTTTAGTATTATTTACAAAACCCTATGTTAGAAGACAAACCCAATTAATCTCATAGAAGGTGAAGAACAAATTCCACAGATGAAGATCTAAAACAAGTACTCAGACTCCTGCACCTATGATTCAGTAAGAATGTCTATGGTAGAAAGATTTAAGTTTAAGAATGAGGTAGTTAATGTTTCAGCATTAATTTTGAATAAGAGACCTCGAGATAGAACATTGTGAGCAAACTGAAATTTAATTAAATCGTATCTAGCTAATTCAGGATACATGGACCATTTCAGCCTTCAAAAAGGAAGTACAAGAGAGAAGGATGAGAAATCAAAATGTGCCGACACAAAGTGGATACTGCTCTGTTCCAAATCCACTTTCCATGGAATAAGGTACTCATTGAAACTTTTTAAAGATACCATTGACAAAAAAATTAGAACCGTAAAATAAAAGATTAAAAGACCCAAATCTAAGTCCACAACCAATCGGGTGGAAACGAATGCATTTAGATTAGCTTCAAAATCGGCCTGACAATGAGAGGAAATTAGAGAAACTATTACTAGTCTCTAAAAAGTGGAGAATGAAACATACATCTGTAAACAAAAAAGCAACTCACCCCAATTTTATCCATGGAGCGGCGAATGTCTTGTTCATCATAACATATCTTAAAACGTAAAACTTTGCTCACTTTCACATAATCGACAAAAAGCAACTTGTAGATAGCCTTTGTCAGTAAGTGTCAAAAACTCCGGCCCTTCAACGTGGTCCAAAGAACAAATTAAAATATTTTAGCTTAATTTATAGGCAAAGTAATCGCATAAATTTTAATTAAATAAATGGCCGACCTTCTCCAAGAAATATGGAAGGGATGCAGCATGATCCAAGTGAAAGCTGCACAGGAAATGCAACACATTACAAAGGCAAGAAAGGAGAGCACATCTAAAAGAAAAGAGGCAATTTTATATGAGAAAGTAGAGATAACCAAAGGAAAATTGAAGATGAAAATTCCAAAATGTTTCAAGATTGACAAAGTTCATCACAAGATAGACATGCAAGATACCGAATGAAATGATCGTTAAGAACATATCAGGTCACCAAACGAGACCCGATCTCTTCAAAAACAGAGCAGATCGAAGATGATCAAGCCTCGTGGCAGATATAGTCGTGAAATATCACAACCAATTTATGGGTCAATTACAAACCGAGACAAAGAAAAAGAGATTGCCTTAATAAAATCAATCATTCTGATGATAAAACAAAAATACACTGAGAAGTGAGGACCGCTTTGCTTCGCCTAAGACCAATAAGGAAAAAGAACCGATATTGATAAGAGAAGACATGCATGAAGTTCGTTGAAATGTTTAGTCAAATCTTATATGCTTTAGCAATAGTTGTTTTTGGTCATTTTTCTCGAGTGTACCATTCAAGAACACCATTCCATTGTTTAAAAAAATAAAAAATTGCGTAAAATGACCATACCTAGGATTACAATATCAAAAACAATAATGATATTGTCTAAACTTCATTTCAATTCAAATAGATTACTAAGTTATAAAACAAATAACATTACAATATTCAACAAGGAAAAAACAGAGATCAGGTCACCAAAAGGACATCAAAATGTTGAAGGATCAATCTCTTTCAAGAATGGCAAAGCGTACCCATGCCCGAGTATGCCGGATGAATTCCACAACAAACTATCACCATGTAACATGACCAAAATGTAAACAAACAAATTAAAAACCTAATGTTGAAAATGGAAGGAAAAACTAGCAACCAAAATAAAAGCACAATGCATTATGGTATACCGCATGGTTTTCCTTTATAGGACATGTAGATACAGAACGACCACTTCATCCAGCAAGACTGTAGGTATCCGATCTCTCCAAAAACAGAGCAGATCGAAGATGATCAAGCCTCAGAAGCAGAGACAAAGTCGTAGGCTGCATCACAACCAATTTATGGGTTAATTATAAAGTGAGAGACAGAGAAAAAGAGATTTTTGTCTCAATAAAATCAATGATTCTGGATGATAAAAAAAATACACATGGAGAAGTGAGGACCGTTTGCTAGTTTTGCCTCCATGACCAAGCAATTCACCCAATGTAATCATGGGAAAACTAAGCCGATGGTTGGTGGCCTCGCATTGAGTGCTCAACTGCTGTATAGTCAATGAGATCGGGATTTACACATAAGCATGCTAATGCTATCTTCTACCGCAACCACTACTTTCAAATTTCAACGACTTTCATCCAAAGGAGGTGAGGGCGCTTTGTCCATAACATCATTCAACGTACCAATGGTCGCTAGCCACTGTAATGAGGATGAGGATGAGGAGGATGTTGATGATAACAAGATTTAGATGAGTTCAGCAGATGCCTTCCCATAATTACCTCCATTGTTACAACCCTTCAAGCTATAAACATCCGCTTTTATTATCCACCATCGTAAGCAAGTTCTCAGAAATTAAGAAGAATACATCATGCTCGCTCGCTAAGAAATTATAATGGTATAACTAACGCACTAATTAAGAAAATGGTACCTGGAGCAGTATAACCAAAAGTTCCTGCAAATGTAGTCCAATTAGATGAGTCCGGCTTTATAAGCCTAGCCGTGCCGAAGTCAGAGACATGGGCTTCATATTCTGAATCTAACAGAACATTGTTGCTGGTTATGTCTCGATGAATTACTGGAGGTGAGCAATCATGGTGCATATAAGATAAAGCTTTAGCCACCCCTTTCTCATTACCGTTTAGCCTCACAATCCAATCAAGCTTTTTATGTCGCTTCATCGTTAAGCTTAGAATGTTTCTCAAGCTCCCTTTCCATAAACTCATAAATCAAAAAATGAGTTCTTAGCAAATGAACTCAAGCCATAAAGCTTGACAATATTGCGATGTTCTTATCTGTGGCTAGAGCATGAATTCGCTTTTTTGAAAGCCTTCAAATCAGCCATCTCCACCATCTTGATCCGATGAGTAGTGCTTTTCACAAAGAACAACCCGACCATTTGGCAACTCGGCCTTGTAAATAGTGCCATATCCTCCAGTCCCAATACACTGTTTGGAACTGAAATTGTCAGTTCCCTGTATGATGTTCTCATACAACAATTTCCCATCATGTCCCAATATTGTGAATAGATCTTTGACATCGGCGTCTTCAAGTGTAGATTTGGTTGTTTTCTTCAATTGGACAAGAAAATAAATTCCAACAATAAAAGCGAATAAGAACAATAGAGTACTACAATGAGGAGTAGTATGATCAAGACGTAAAACCGTGGCCTTCTTCCTACGCATGACTTCGAGATGAGTGGTATTATTACCACAGAGACCTTATTATTTCTAAATGCCCCAAATGGAGCGAAGGTTTGATGTCAGAGCAGGACCTTCCAACCGGTCAGATACACGCCATATGTCGCCAATTGATCATCAAAAGTGTGTGGGATGGTGCCGTAAAGCCGGTTATGGGAGAGATTCAACGCCTCCAGTACCGTAACTCTCCAGCAAAGCAGCGGGAATCTCTCCTGCCAACATATCACTCAAGATCAAGACTCCAAAGACGAAGCAACTTTCCAATTTCGTCGGGAATGCTATCCACAAATCGATTCCCACTCAAGTTGAAGGACGATAATTTCAGCAAGTTCCCTATTTGTTTGGGAATTTGACCGCTTAAGTTGTTCGATCCTAGGTCAAGGGTTTGAAGATCGGCTAATTTTCCCAATTTCAAAGGAATGCTTCCTGAAAGACTGTTGTTAGTCAGCAACAAATCGAACAATAAGGGCAACATACCCACTTTGGGATCTTCCTACCAAATGGTTTGAGGAAAGATCAAGTCGCTGTAATTAAGTGGCTCTCCGTTGAGGTGGTATGGCAATGTAAATATTGTCGGAGATGTTCAAGTGTGTTACTGGTGGCACCGTCCCCATTTCTCAGAAAGCTCGCCATAAAAATTGTTACTGCTTAGATCGATATAATTCAGGTTTGGGTATACACCAAAACTTTCGGCTATGTCTCCGGTAAGTTGGTTTCTTTCAAGCCGAACTCTGAATAAGCTAGTAATTTTTTCAAGCTCGGGTATAGACCCGTGGAAATGGTTCCCAAAGGCGGTAAATTTTACAAGTGCTCTACCAAGGCAAATCTCGTCTGGTAGTTGGCCAATGAAGTTATTTTCATACAATTGCAAAAATTCCAAATGAGTGATATTATTCATTTCCAAAGGAAGGGCACCACTGAATTTGTTATGACCAAGGCTCAAAGTGGTTAAGCTGGACAAGTTTCCTATGGAAACTGGTATTGAACCATTGAGATTGTTCAATGACAATTCAAGAAAATTAAGAGATCTTAACAATCCAATTTATTGAGGAATGGAACCAGATAGTTTGTTCGTATGAAGATTCAATGTGGTTAAATTCCTCAAGTTACCTATGGAATGAGGGATTGGACCAATGAGATTGTTATTTGACAATTCAAGATCAGTAAGAGATTCAATTGGGTCCAATTTCTGAGGAAATGGAACTAGACAGCTTTGTTCTTATGAAGGTACAATGTGGTTAAATTCGGTTACGTATGAAATGAGGATCGACCAAGAGTCTCGTTAAATGATACTGAAGATCGTTAAGAGATCTTAACAATCCAATTTCTTGAGGAATGGAACCAGAAAGTTTGTTTACACCAAGGAACAATGTGGTTAAATCTCTGCTACCTATGGAAAGAGGGATTAGACCACGAGATCGTTAAATGACAATCGAAGATCGCAAGATCTTAACAACTAATTTCGAGGAATGGAACCAGAAAGCTCATTCTCATAAAAATGCAAAATAGTTAAGTTTTTCAAATTCTATAAAAGGAAGAATTGACCTCTAAAATTATTAGAAGCCAAAGATAGAAAGCTAAGTGATGTTAAAAACCCAAGTTGCTTTCTAGTATTACACCAAGTGAAACGATTATAACCAAAATCAAGAATTGTGATTAGTTTGAAATATTACCAATATTGGTTGGAATGGTTCCATAGAGGGAGTTGTTAGTCAAATTAAGAGTAAGGAGGTTGGGGAGAGATGAAAAATTGAGATTTTGGAGTGTACCTCTCAAACCACAACTCTGAAGGTTTAAATCGGAGACACTTCCTGACCCATGACAAGCCACTCCGAACCAATGATGGCAAGAATTACGTCCATACCAAGATGAGAGGAAAAATTGGGTTTGATTATCAAGGTTGGCCTTCCATGTTAGAAGAGCAAGTGCTTCTTTATCTTGTTCAACTTTTGAAATAGCAATGGTAGGTGTAGAGGCAAACGTGAAAATGACATGGAATGATAATATTGAAGACAAAGGGAAAAGGAGAAATATGAAGAAGCAAGGAGTGATGGTGAGTTGAGATAGTAAGGAGTAGAATGAAGGATATTCATGGGCCATTGTTGAGTTGGTAGAGACAAATCTATTATAGGGTTTACATGAGGAGAGGATGAAACACTTATTTATAAACTTGGCAGATACATCTCGCATTCCCATTGGTTGGTGTTTACATCTAACTACCTCATTCCACTACAATTAATGGAATTGAAAATATGTAATGTCAACTTCATACTTTTTTTTTATTTTCTTTTATAAAAAATAGTCCTATTTTTTAATAAAATTAAACACCCGCAATTACATAGCAAATAATTTAAAATCTTACTTTTATTTTTTAATCAACATAGACTATTGCAATTACATAGTAAATAATTAAAAATATTTCTTTTTCACTCCCTTTGCTCCATGCTCTTTCAAATAGAACATGTTTAAAATTAAGGATTACAATTCTTTTTAAGTGAGGGCTCAATGTTGATACATAGTTCATTTCACAAAACACTACTTAGTACATATAAGTTGTATGTATATATATATATATATATATATATATATATATATATATATATATATATATATATATATATATATATATATATATATATATATATATATAGTAAAGAGATTTAAGACTAACTGATCTCAAAGAAATTTGGAAGAAAAGATAAAGTTATGTCATTCTTGGGGATTCGACATATGTTTAGTGCATGGGCCAAATCTGTCTAATTGCTGTCAAATAATAAATTTAAATTTATTATCAACTCAACAACCCTCTAGTACAAAACCAAACAAAATAATTACCTATGCTTGACTCCTTTAAAGTTAGTCATTTGCAAAGAAGTCAACAACTGATCTTATGTTCGCTTTCAAAATATAAAAAGAAAGAAAAAAATTGTTGTGTTAGGGAAAATGTGTTGGTATGATCTTAGGTAAAATTGTGCTACATGTTTCACTCGTTTAATTATGGCTATAAGGGGGTGTAACAAGGGATGCTGCAATTGTTGTCTCACAAGTTGGTGCATCAAATTGTGTGACAAAACTTTCCATATTCAGTCAAATCCAATTTTGAAGTAAATATTATGCAAATCATTAAGCAATATTCCACCGGACAAATAAGGAAGACTAAAAGAAAATATTGAGTAAATCAAATCTCGAATATTGGATCACATTTGGTGAGTTTTCTATGGGAGGCAAATATTCTATTATGATATTTATGGAATAAAATCTAGATAATAAAGGGATAATTGCAATATATGGGAAACTTAAGCAATAAACACATACTGAGATCATCTTGCAAATCATGAGAATGATTAAAAAAGATTATGAAGCACCAAAATTATTGTTCACAAGCTTCACTAATAAAACATTCCAGGTCATGTATCGATAATCATAATTTACGGGAGATAATCGTACTCAACATGCCCAAATCGCTAAAAATCGAAAGAGGAAAATCTCTTAAGCCTTTCATTGAAAGGTTGCTTTGATGTCTCATTTGCCTAGAATCCCACCATTACTTGAAGAAATATATTTAGCCTATCTTTGATTCCCAAAATTTTGAGGGAAAGAAGAAAACATGAAGTAAAAGTAAAAGAAAATAAAATTTAAGAAAAAATAAATAAATTAAATCTCATATATTATTTTTATTTCTTTTATTTATTTTAACTTATCAATATAATAGAAACATATTATCTTCAAATATCTTCAAAAAATTTACCAACAAATATAGCCACAAAAAGCGAGTTAACAAAAAATGTTAAAGTAATTACTCATGTTTGACTATGAACATTAGTCTTTGCTCAATTTGGATAAGTAATGTCATCTTCTTTAATAGAAAAACAAAATAATTTGTCCCACTGACCCATTTTAAGTCTTTCCTCAATTTTTTTTCAAAAAAGGTTTTTCAAATTCCAAATCATATTTAAAAACTTGTCACATACTTAGTACATTTATGACTTTTATAGAATGCATGGTTTTTTATTGGTATCATCAACTTCCAAAATATGAAAAAACAACCGAAATAAATACTCGTGCTTGACCCATTTTTAAGTCTTTGTTCAACTTGATAGGTATTATTAATTTTTTGGCACCAAAAAAAATCCTCCTAATTAATCTATTTAAAGTCTTAACTCAATTCCAAAACATCTTTAAAAAAACTTTAATTTATGACTTCAATTACATACACTTCAATTATGATACATACTATGTTCATTAGGGTAGAAAATTCATCATGTATTATCATGAAATCTTGACCAAGTATCTATATTATATTAGTCACCCATGTTAATATCCTATTTGATAGGTGAAGACATTTATTGTAAGACCCGAGAAATTCCAATTTTGGAAAAGGGTAAATCATACTTCGATTACAAAATTGTACTGCTGAAGAAAATTCAAAATTTATTCTCAGATCTCTGATGACGAAACGGATTGCACCGTTGGAATCGTCTCGCGAAATCTAGCTAGCACGTAAAATTTCGTAGAATTTCGAGACAGTCGGAGTTGACACGTTTTACGAGACATCGCGGTTCGGGTGCAGTAAAATGATTTTCGATGAGACGAAAGTCACATATAACACGTACTCATGTGCCATAAGTGGTATGAGTAGAGAAATGATGAAAATGGACGACCGAGATAGTGCCGAATATCAAATCTGGGAAATGAGGGACATAATTGTTATTTTGAAAAAGATTTAAATGATAATATGCCAAAATAGCCAATAAATAGCTCTCTTCCCTTAAAACCAAAATAAAAACGTGAGATGCAGTGGAGAATTTACAGTGGGTTTTCGTTTGGGAGATTTTTAGAGAGAGAGAGCACTTATCTCTGGGATTTTCTAAGAAATCCAATCGTTTACGGCCGGGACAAGAAGGAGAACCGCCTCTACGCGAGAGGGCTTCTGGTACCCGTACGGTGGGAGTTTCCTCAAACTTCGAGAGGTAGGGGTTTCTCCCTACTTGGGTTTTATTCCCTCTTTTAAATACTTTGCAAATGTTTGAGCTGAATGAGGCCGTGAGGGGCCGTTTGATCGGTCTTAAAACTTGGGACCGAATTGTTTGGATTTATGGAACCCAAATTTACAGTCCGTGACTGCTCACGGATTGTTTGGGTGTCTAAGGGTGTGATTCATGCCATGGATTGTATTGTGGTTTGTATAAAGGCGTGTGAAATGGGTTCTGAAAGTGAACCAATGAATTGATGAGTGATGGAGCGTAAACCCTAGGGTTTTCTTGTTCCTAGGAATCAATGACAATATATTTTTTGTGTGAAAATGTGTTGTCAGGTGATTCAAGTTGAATTGCTTTCGTGTTTCATGATAGCCAAGTGAGCTAATTTTTATGTATGAATTGATTAATTACATGACATGATTGTGTGATTGGATATTATGTGGATATGTGCATGTTTACATATTTTCATGTGATTAGACTGTATTGGGATTGGCATACATGCATTCCATATGCACTGGGACATCCTAGGACTATAGGAGTGAGTGCATGAAATGAGTCTAGAGAAAATGGTTCGGAGGGTAGTCTAAAATATTAATTATCGGAGGGTAGTCCAAATTAAAAATATCAATCGTCGGGGCGGCCCAATTAATATTTATCGGAGGGTAGTCCACAAACAAATAATATATCAATCGTCGGAGCGGCCCAATTGATATATACACATCGGAGGGTTGTCCACAAACTAACAAAACAATAATTCTCATATGAGGCTTAGGCGAGTGTGAGAGAGAGTCGGTGATGACTCGGGATCTGAGTTGGTCATGTAGACATTCAAGTAGGATCATGCATTTGCTTGAATGTATGTTTGTACTAGACATTGCTTTGCACTTAGGTGGAAGTGGCCCACTTAGGGCGATTCCACTACTGAGCATTAGCTCACCATGTCGAGGGATATTATTTTACAGGTACAGGGAGCGTGCGAGGGGACGGCTCGTCCTAGAGACTGAGGATTAGAAGAAAGTCGGGGTGTGGCTTTGATGATGTATACATGTATTAGAACTCGTTAATTTTAATATATGTGTTGTATAAGAGTAAAAACATATTAACTCTTGTAACTATTGGATATAGTTGGTACAGTGAGTGATATCGGTTATGGAGCCCAGAGGCCATTTTATCCATATGTATGTATCATGTGATGGATATATTGCCTTTGTTTGGGACAGGTTTATACAGATATTTTATTTGGGTAGAGCTCCCCGTACAAAGGAGACTACGCGATTTTACGAGTAGCGTCGGGTAACCCGACATCCACTTGTATTCCATGAGGTGTGGGTGATCAACAAACCCCGGAGTTTGGGGTGTCACATTTATAGATGGGCATCCATTCATTAAATTATAGTACTAAATATGCCTGGAAATATATAAAAGAGAGGGTGACAATAATGTGGCCACAAGTGATCCAACTGAAGTGAGATAGATATGATCAAAATATTAAATTGATTGTATACATATCAATTATATAGGAAATTTACTAAAAGATTAAATTTATACTATTATTTGTAATGAAAAAATCTTGACTAAATATTCACATAATTAGTGATCCTTGTGAACCGCTGAAGGATCCACACCCGGATTAACCTCATGAACCCGAGGGGACCTCCCGGCACTCCAATGAATATAAAAACTTTTCCTCAAAACAATCAAATAAAATCCATGGAGCGAACCCTTTTACAATCCTTAACATATCTTTAGAAAATAATCTTTGACGAAGTGGTAATATTTTTTTTTACTCTTTCTTTTTCAAACGCTGCTTAGATTTTCTAGAAAAAATTGGCGAGTTTCCCTCACATTTTTCGGACTTTCCCAAATTTACAAAACCTGCGAAAACATTTAAAAACACTTCTAATCTTTCCATCCTCAACTTCTTAACTTCCGTTTTAGGACTCCTCGTCCACAACCCAATCAAACACAAATTATACATATATACATTTATTCATTTCAATCATCAAAACATTTGAAACTTCTTCAAATCCATGCATTTGTTTTTATCAAAAGATTGGGCTTGGCCCAGGACTTAAGCCGACCGCCCTCGTACCTGTCACGAGGATCCAAAGACCACGTAGTTCCTTTTCAACTATACATATACATATATCCATAACAAAATATTCAACATATACAGTATGGAAAATTATATATACAATGAAATCACAGGCGTTGTCTCCTTGATGGCTCGACTCACTACACCGGGGGACGCTCTACCTGCGCACCTATCTTGGGTCCTGAAAATGTTTTTGAAACATACGGAAAAGAATGAGCTAAAAGAGACCCCGGTGAGTGTACATTTCATTTAAATAACATTTCGGTATATATCAAGTAATACATACTATTACAATTAAAATCAATTTATGTCTTAAACATTTATGCCGTAAACTTTCTTTCTTTCTTTATAATAAATACTTATACAATTAAATCCGTATACCTTAAACATTTATGCCTTAAACTTTCTGTCTTTATTTCTTTCTTTACGATGGAACCCGGAGATAACACACGAGCAGTTTCGGGTGCGCGGTGAGGACAATCACATTCAGTCATAACCACTACGCTGTGAAACTCACTTTTGCATAGGGTTCAGTCATATACCTTAACTCCGTGTAAGGATATTACTCTAGACACCTAATTCCTCCTCGATTAGTAACCTATAACTTTACCCTCCTAAATCCTTACACGCTTAAGGTACCTCGGCGATATCAGTCATTAGTCATAGGGGTTTAGGGTAACCATCGATAAAACATTTCTTCCAAAATACATTTATAAATACATTTAAATCCTTTACTTTATCATTAAAACACATAGCATTCTTTATACATGTTAAAACTTTCATAATCTTTAACATATGCATACATATTTCATATACATATAAATATATATATTGATGCAAGATAAAACATTTCCATATGCCTTAACATTTTACATAAACATTTCCAACAAACTTTCAGTTTGCATTAAAACCATTCACTTTTAAAAACTCAATTTCAAAATATCATTTTCACTCACAGTTCAGCTCAATCCCTTTGCTTCCGTCGAATTCCGTTTCCGTCCGATAGTCCTTTTCACCTTTTTCAAGAAAGCCACAACTATATACATTAATCACCTTCCATTTTAATCCACCATACACATTCATTTAAAAGCCAAATGAACAAATTACCCTTAAGCACTAAAAACCCATTCATTTTGGCCAACCTTTTTCCAACAATACTCTATGAACTTTTTTGACTCAAGAGTATTCAAACAGTCTTCAAAATTTATAAAAACTCTCCAGATCAGTCCTTTATATATCCAATGACATCTCTTTAAATTTTCAATTTAAAATTCCTTCTCTAAAGCCCTCAACCACATAACACAAGTTATTGTGTTTTACATCTAGATGGCAGAACAGAATCTGCACATAGCTCCACTTTGACAAATTTTCAGGGCACTTTGGGATTACAATTTGCTCAAACTTCCTTCAGATAAATTTTTCCCTTAGAAGTCTATTTTAACCAGAAACTTGAATCACTCAAATCGAATCAGAAATGAGCAAGTTATGGTTAAAATACAAATATTGGTCGAAACAGAAAACAGGGCATTTCCTGTACCGAGACTGCTGCCCAGAAAATGATCAGAATGTGTTTCTCTTCCACTTTTTTTTCACTCTAAACACTCCAATCTGATGCCTTATACCCATTTCAACATATCACACACAATTCCCTATCAAATCCTAACAATTCCCTCACTTTCTTTTTCAAAACCTAACCTAATCCATTTCCTTCTCAATTGATATCAAAATCAGCACCATTAAACCTTAAATACCACCAATTTAACATCCATACCAGACAATTCAAGACATTAGACATGAAAAACATAAAACCCTAACTTTCCCACAATTAAAACTTACTTGTTCTTGGTTTCCTTGGCTCCTCTCCCTTGCTACCACTTGTAGAGCACTTGGAAAGCTTGAAGGAGAAGAAGAAAATCACATCTCCCACCTTGCTCCACCATTTTCTTCCCTTTCTCTCTTCTTTCCTCTCTTTTCTCTCCTTTTCTCCCTTTTCCTTTCTCTCCTACGTGAACCCTAGCCTTTTGAAGACCAAATGAATGTTTGGCTTTTGTTTTTCTCCTTTTATTATTTTAACATTTCCTTTAATTTGCAAATAACCCTCATCTTTTCAATTTTGCAATTGTAACTTATGAAATTTGTATTCTCTACACTTAATAATCTTCATAATCCTTTTGCTAAATGACAATTGTACCCTTGTTTAATAATTCCGGGTTCCATAAACTTTCATTTCCTACTTTAATTTCCAAAATACTACTATGTGACACTTGGTGCTCTTATACGCCCCTACAGTATCATGTACTGTACACTCTCTCGGGACGGGGCGTTACAACCGCGCTAGTTTATGTTGATCAACTAAAAGCATCCAACGATAGATAGGCTTCAATTTATTAAATTATAGTGTTAAATATCTTATGAAAATTTTTCAAATGATTATGGCATCCTAGATAACCTTCTTTGTTAAAAAAGTAAAATTTATATAAAAATTGCATTTATTTTAAGGTATTCATTGAAGTGGCAGGAGTAACATGCTCATATAAATAAGGATACGATTGCATTTCTAATAAATGTTGAATAGCTAAATAGATAAATGACAATTTAATCATACCTAAAAACTTAAGCTTTTGAATAGATATGACTTAATTTACCCATTTTATTTTGGAAAATATAGTTGCTTTTAAAAATTGTAATACTAAAAAATCTTACTATTTCTAATGTTAAACCTTTCAAAGGAATTTCTAAAAATAAAAGGTAAGTTCTTTTTTTTGTATGTATAAGGGTTGGGGTTTCTAAGAATGTAAGACATTGATAAGTGGTGTGAATTTCCTAATATCGAAAATAAACAAAGTAATTGTCTATACTTGAGGGACTTGAAATCATCTTTATAAAAACTTGTCCCATAGTCTTAACGTGTATTCATGACTTTTATAGGTGGTGTCAACTTTTGAACAACAAAATGACTTAAATAATTGCCCTAAGTAAACCCATTTTAAAGTTTTGTTGACTTGAAATCATCTTAAAAATAAAAGCTTGCCCCATATTAGCACTTTCATTTCATGACTTTGATAGGTGGTGTAACTTTTGAATAACAAAAACAGCTTAAATAATTGCCCCTACCTAACCATTTCAAAGTTTTTGTTGATTTGAAATCATCTTAAAAATAAAAAGCTTACCCCCGTATTACTTACTTTCATTCATGGCTTTGATAGGTAGTATCAATTTCATGCTCAACTCATTTAAAGTCTTTTGCCCGACAACACAAAAAAGTCTTAAAGCTTGACCTGCAGTTTCACATGCATTCATGACTTTAATAGGTTATTAATCAAAAAGTCTTAAAGAAGCTTTTCATATAGTTTAGTTTTAGCATTCATAACTTTGCTAAGGTGGTGTCAACTGTGCTTGACCCATTTTAAAGTCTTTGTCTAATTAGAAACCTTCTTGGGTTTTCTTTCAAAGAAGTAAGACCCTAGTTTAGTTCACGAAAATTTTTAACTCTATCTAAAATTCAGAATATGAAAATTTTCAATGTATTCTAATCTTTAGTTTTCATTTTCAGAAAATACGTTTCGTACTTGAATTTGGTTGAAAATAAAGAATAAGAAAATCCGTTTGTAAAACCATTTTCTTGAAAATGAAGTTAATGAAAACAATGAAAATGTGTTTAAATGCGGTTACTATTCACAATCCGTGTTTCGTGAGCCTGATGAGAAGAAAATCGAAGTGGAAGACGAAAGGGGAAGAAAAGAAGAAAATAGCCACAATCCCATGTTTTCGTTTTATCCCAATCGACCAAATCCCGTGTTTTCGATTTAATTTGAAAACAAGAAAAACATCACAGAACAGTTTTTAAATTCATATATAAAATGTTGAAAATAATGAATTCATTTTCTTTGTTTTCAAAATTTGTTTTTGTCTGATTCTCATAACTAAACGTGTTTTCCTTGTTTTCGAAAAGTTTGAATAGAAACGAAGAATTTTCTACCTACTAAGCAGACTACTAAAGATCCGTTTGGTTTCTCTTTTTTGAAAACTATTCTTAAAAACTATTTTAAAAACACAAAACTAAAAATTATTCTTATTATCTTAATTTATTATTTTCTATGCCTCTTTGTTTTTCAAAGAATTGAAATCAAAATATATTCTCCTTGTTTTCTTTTTTCTTATTGTTTTTTTAGAATAGAAAGCAGTTTTAAAGCATGAATCAAACATGCCTAAATGATTGAATCCTTGTTTTGATACCATTTTAAATTATAAATTCTTTTGAAAGTTGGAAACTTGGTTTATAATGTATATGAGTACCATACTATAATTAACACCCTTCTTCACATGTAAACACAAGCAAGCCAATAGGGCCATAGCCAAACAACGAAAATTAATCCTTTTGAAACATACAATCAATTAGGAAGCAGATATGCAAATCGAAATAAGGCCGAACTAAATAACTACTCGACTAAGGACCTAGGCGATGACTCAATATTTGCACATAAAATGCTTGGCAGGATCTCACAAGATATCTTATTTTCCAATTTTTTTTTATACCAAGCTATTATTGCCCAAATTAATTGAAAATAGTTTTTATAATTTATTTGAAGTTACTAAGACAATTCTGAACAAAATAAATATATAAAATCAAGGGTGATTTTAAAAGCTAATGAGACAGAATGATACCATTGGCACTCTATATCAAAGTAGGCTTTTTTTTTTGTAGACTTGATTTTTTATTTATATTTTTTATTTTACTTGTAATAGCTTTTTATTATTTCAAACATTTAGTAGCTTTTCCCAAAAATTGAGTTGTGAAAACTATTTTGGAAACATCATCGAAGCGAGACCCAGGTGGTTAAAATCTTGAGATGTAAATTTGCCATTTGACCTAGATAGGACTGAGCAACAAGCAAGATTATGAGTGAAGCTTCATTAAAGAAAAAAACTAATTATGTTTACTAAGAAATATTGATTGAAATAGAACTTTAACCTCAAAATTCAGAATTTATTAGGAAGAAGTCGAAAATTCAGAGAAAACACAGGGAAGGAGGTAAGACACGAGATAGGGTTGGCTTCACAACATTTGGATCTAGCATAAGCATCGAGCAATAGAAGACACAACCTAGGAAAAAAAAATTATTGTTCACATGCTTCACTAATAAAACATTCAGGTTATGCATAGATAATCATAATTTCTGGGGAGATAACTCTGTTCAACAATATAATGCATTTGTGAAGCTCATATCATAAGAGGAAAATCTCTTGGGCGTTACCACATATAAGGTACAAGAAAGAAAAAGTTGATGTATGTGATCCGACAGGTGAGGTAGATCAATGTTGAATATTTTCTAAACTAATGAAAGCTAATTCAAGCGACTAAGGTATATTGATTGATATAGAACTTTAACCTCAAAAGAGTGAGTGTCGAAGAAGTAAATATAGAAAACCTGAGGGAAGGAGCTAAGACACAGATAAAGGGATTGGCTTCACAGCATTTTGGATCCGCTGGAATGCTACTCTCACCCTTTCCTTAAGGCCTTCGTTTTCGCTCTCAACATTCCCACTCAGTTTATCAAGATGCGCCACATTTCCATCTACGCTTATCACCGGTTTCCCATTCTCTCAAAACACATCTCCAAACGAGAGAAGCAAAGTGCATGGATAACCTTTTTTGCTTTCTTATTGTTTTCTTCAGTTTATGTGGCCTCTTCGATTCGACTACTATGAGGATCTCACGGGTGATGTTTTAGAACCGAGCCTAGCGAGTTAGAAACATGTCGCTAATAAGATCGATCTCTAGTGCAATGAAATATGCTTCTCGACTCATACTTCCCTTTGTATCGGCCGTTCATGGACACGAAAAGGCCCGGACCCTCGATTCTTCATACGGCAATGACACCCACACTCTCAAACATACGCGGCCTATGCTTCAATACACCAAAGGCACCACTGTAAGCAATAGTAATCCTCTGGGAGATATTTGCTGTGGATAGCTGCGAGAAGACATGGAGATCATCAGGTGCCATTATCACAGTGAGTGAATGCTTTCTTTACAAGTAAACCCGCGACAGTTTCACCGACTTCGGGGTCTTTTGACAAACCTCCCAATGGCTTTTGCCATTTTCTCGGAGTTGAAATACATCTCGGCCGGTGACGAGTTCTTTGAGAGTAATTTTGGTGTTGCGGTCAGCAAACTGGGTGATAAGCTTCTGTTTGAGCCTCCCATCATTGGCCTCTCCATGAATGAGGAATGATGTTAGGTGGCATGAGCTCCTTCGAGGAACGTGCTATGCGTGCAAAATGCGCATGGTAGAGAAGGATATGTAGTGGACTGCATGTTGAGGGAGCGAGTAAGACCATTCATTCTGATAGCTTCCTTGGGTTCATTGATGATGGTTTTTGCCAAAGTTCCTTCCACGACATACCCAGGTATAACCGCAGAGCATTTTCTTCTCGAGCACCACATTTCAAATAGTTGTCTTGACAATCCACTCTGAAGACCACTCGGACTTGCCATCACCACTGATGGACCTACATCGTTAAAATTCTCAATGCACTTCAAAGCAGATATGTGTTGATGTAGTATGCATTACTTGACCATGCACCCCTTTTTGCAAGGGAAGCATAATATATGGGGATGTAATGGAGCTTAGGATGGATTGGACAATACTCATTGGGCACGCCCTAAAGCAAATACGAGGGGATTAGAACCGGCCCCCCTTGAGAAATGGTTAGTGGATGACATGCGTAAAGCACTTTTCTCTCTCACATTCGAGGGTGATGGAGTTGCACACCATAAGTAGATTCAATTATGCAAATATCGAGGGAGAAGCTGCGGGATCTCGGCGGCCTAAAGATGACAATCTTCTTAGCGAGAATAGTCTCAGTGTAAAGTACTTGAACACCGGCAATATCGACCATAAACATAGCGGCTCAGGGCGATGCCAATTTGTGTAACACCAAAATCATATTCCATTTACTTCTAATGTCTGATGAAATCAATAACTGCGAGAAGATGGATTTAATTATAGTTCTGAGGAACATTAAATGAGATAATAAAATTAAACAACACATCTAAGATATTGTAAATGTCCAAACGATGCACAACATATCGGAATTATATGCAACCAATATTTTGGCATATGAGAAATACACACCTGCATATTGCTTGGCTTTTTTGGGAACAAGTTTTATATTTTATTAGATTGGTTATGTAACAAGTTTGAAACTAAATTAAGGACAATAATATAATGCTGTGGTGGAGCACAACAAAAAACCAATATTAGAAGTGTAGTCAATTTAATCTTAATAGACTAGTGGTATTGTTGCCACAGCCTTCTTCGTTGAAGGAATAAAACCCAATTAATCTCATAGAAGGTGAAGAACAAAGTCCACAGATGAAGATCTAAAACAATAATAATTACACTCGGGTAGAATCTATGATTCAGGTAAGAATGTCTATGGTAGAAAGATTGAAGCTTAAGAATGAGGTAGTAGATGTTTCTGTAGTATTAATTTCGAATAAGAGACCCAAGATAGAACATTAGAGCAAACTGCGAACACAAAAAACAGATCTAAGCTAATCTCTGATACATGGACCATTTCAGGCCTTCAAAAAAGGAAGTACAAGAGAAGGATGAGAAATCAAAACAACTCGATGTTGTGATACTGTTCTCTGTTCCAAATCCAATTTTCCATGGAATAAGGTACTCATTGAAACTTTAAAGATAACGTTGACCAAAAATTTAAAACCAGAAAATAAAAAGATTAAAAGACCCAAATCTAAGTCCCTTACAACCAATCAGGGAAACGGATGCATTTAGATTAGCTTCAAAATCAGTTCGGACAATGAGAGGAAATTAGAGGAAACTATTACAAGTCTCTAAAAAGGGGAGAATGAAACATACATCTATAAACAAGAATCAACTCACCTCAATTTTATCCATGGAGTGAAGAATGTCTTGTTCATCATACAACATGATTTCAATAGAAACTTTGCTCACTTTCACATAATAAGACAAAAGAAACTTGTAGATAGCCTTTGTTGCATGTGTCATAAAAACTGGCCCTTTGAATGTGGTCTAATGAACAAATTCAAATATTTTAGCTTAATATCTAGGCAAAGTAATCATATAAATTTTTAATTAAATAAATGGCCAACCTTCTCCAGAAAATAAGGAAGGGATGCAGTATGATCCAAGTAGAAAATCACCTGAAAATGCAACACATTACAATGCAGTAAAGTGGAGAGCACATCTAAAGAACATGGGCAATTTTACATGAGAAAGTAAACTAGATAACCAAAAAGGGAAACTGAAGATGAAAGTTCTAAAAAGTTTCATGATTGACAAAAGTTCATTAAGAAGATAGACATGCAAGATACTGAATGAAATGATTGTTAAGAGCATATGTTGCTACATAACTAAGACACTACAAGGAAGTGAGCTTTTAGTTGGGATCACTGACCCCAACCAAAAGTAAGATCAAGTGTAACCATATGATATAGATGCAAAGAAAATGGGCTGCAACAAGGTGTGGCTATAGGAGGCATAACTATAGGTTATAGTTACAATTTTAGTTTTGGCCACTACTAAAGGTGGCCTATGGTTGGGGTCATTTTAAGCGACAAGGCGAAGATATGATACGGGCGGAGCCATTTCTTGGCGCAACTATTAGAATGATTTATGGATGAGGCTATTTCTTGGCACTAACCTATAAGGGTGACTATGATTGAAGCCACTTCATGGCCGCAACTATAAGGGTGATATATAGATGGGGTAATTTGTTGGCCGCTACTATAAGGGTAGTTATAGATGAGGATATTTATTGGCCGCTATTATAAGGTGATATATAGATGGGGTGATTTTTTGGCCATGACAATAAGGGTAATTACAGATGGGGTTTATTATTTGCTATACAAGGTGATATATAGATGGGGTGCTTTGTTGGCTGCTACCTGGGAAGTAGATATATATGGGTTTGTTTCTTTTCATTGCAATTTATTTTTCATATATGAAAGGTGGAATCTTTTTAGATGTAGCGTAAAAATCTTAGACCATAAGGAGATATAATCTACTCCCACCCAAAAATTTCAGTAAAAGATATATTGCTATTCATCAGCAACTAAGTAACCAAGCGAAGCCAAATTAACAAAAAAGATTCGGGAAGTTCCATGGATTAAAAAACAGCCAAATCTCATATTTCCAATCACAAAAATTACTTTGCAAACCAATTAAGAACCAAATGGCAAGAAAGTCTAATTCATAAATATTTAAAGTAAATTGAACCATAAATGTTTTTCTTCAATTTTCCTTTCAGTCAACATGAATCAACAATACAATATTAGCCAAAAATAGCGCATATTCCTTATTTTTTAGTAGGTGAACTCCAATTCAAACCACTCTTTTGGATACCCAGGCTGCGGCGGATGATGCTTGCGAATGGGGAAATGGTCACGAGTGCACAATATCAGTAATGCATATGGAAATGTTGTTCTATGGTTGAAAAATATCAAGAAGGGGAGAAGAATGAAAATTGAAAAATGAAGATGTCTGTTCTAGGGTTGAATTCCACTGATTATGATTTTCTAGTTGCCACAATTTAGTATTCGCTGCCTTCCTTTCACTATTATATGCTTGGGTTCTTTAGATCTTAGCAAGAAAAGGGCAAGAAATATGTTGAAATATACTCAAAACTAGACTCCTCTGTCAACTTATTTTCAGCATTTTTATTCTCTCCCTATTGTTCTCTCCAATATTCGACAAAGCCATATGCGGGACAATTCAGAAAGACATATCTAATAGTAGATTTGTCAATCATCCATGTAGTTAAACTAGAATACATAAGGATTGAAGCAATCATCCTCGACTTAGCCTTTTAGAAGATACGGCTTATTCGAACCCGCATGGTAGAGAGATGTTCACTAAGAAAAATCTTGTGGTATAATACAATAAAAGGTCAAAGAGTTTCAAATAGAACCCTTGATGCATAAGTCCTCAACCGCGTTGGTGATTCGCAAGCATCAGTCAAGATATAAACAAAGGATTAGAATAGAAAGCCAATTCTTTGTCAAATCATATCTTCCGCTAATCAATCGAAGAAATCGAGGCCGTAATTGCAGCCAAAGTTCAAGCCAAATGTGAGTGGAAAAGACCGCATTACCACTTCGATCCATGCCGACAATAATGTTTCGATGACTCCCAGCCCGACGCCAATAAAGGTGGGCATTTCCGTAAGGTTGGGGTATAATTATGTTGCACCAAACCCTTGGTTAACATCCGGATAATCGAATGGTCAACAAGGCAAGCCAAACCATCCACCTTAGACCCTTAAATTAGTTATTTCATTTTCAAACAAAACTAAGCAATAACCGTATATTGTCATCTTTGTGTACATTATACTGAATAAGGAAAAATAAATGATTTAGCCTCATCAATCTTCTTTCTTACAACATTGTTCTAAATTTATTTGGCAATCATCTCAGATATATGTCTCGCCGCATGCTTCACTCACCATTTAGACCCTTCCATGGGACATCCTATTAGACAAATTTTATCAAAATCAAAACTATAACCATTTCTTATGGGACCTTAGAGAAACAAAGTTTATGCTTATAAAAAGGATTTGCAAGATTTCTCGACTGGATGTAGCCTTCTTACTCACAAACTTACTCCTACTTGCATGTCTCTTAATAACTCACATGCTTATTTTAATTTATCACACAATTTTAAAGTGATAGTTTTATATGTAGTTGTAATAAGCACAATTAATTAAATGTAAATTTGTTCAAGGGCTCTGTAATGTCTTTTTATTGATATGTTCCTTTTCAGTGGATCGACTGCACTATAATGAAACGTTTTTAGTTCCAATTTATTGTATTTAGCACTTTCGAATAAAGAATCGCTTTAGAATAATATAAAGACCAACAATTTCTCAACCAAAATTTTATTTAAGCATTGATAACAATATCTACCAACAAAGTTTGTTCCAAAACATGATTATTGCCTAATTATACAAATTAAGCATCACACTTTCTTTTTGCAAGAATTAAGGTTTTCTGCCAAAGAACTATGGTGGAACCATATAGAAGCTTAGCATTGCGTAAGTAGTTAGAACAATCTATATTTTCTCTCTTAGGAAATTAATGGAACGGCTCAATGGAAGAGAAAATTTAATAGGAATGGAATTTAAATTTAGATGTTTAGGTTTCTCTAAAATGCATAAAGACTCCTAGCAAATATTCTTTTAAACCAAAATGTAGTTAAAAGATACTAAAAGAAGAAATTCACCAATACGTGTTGTAATCAATTCAGAAACTTGACACATACAAGGGCAAATATTAGTTGGCAATATTTATAATGACTAGCCATGAATATTGTGGTCCAAACTAATTTCCAATGTCTCGAAAGCTTACTTAATGCTTATATCAATTGTATGCCTGAAGCAATGGCTCTGGATTGGGCCGGCTCAAATCAACAGCGGTGAAGCAATGGCTTGTCTTCTATAGACTTGATCACATGACCTTCACAAGAAGCAGAACCATTCAAGGGAATGGAGGAGATTGGTGGAACTTCCATGCAAACTCTAATAAGGTATTTTACCTCGTTTCTATAATGCCTTTTATCTTATGTATTCCTTGAAAAATGATGGCCACTAAATGCTACTAAATGATTACAAATATTCATGAATAATAAACATATCCAATGGTTTATTCCTCTGATCGAACACTACAAGTTCACACTCCTCTGCTCCATTCTATGTTCCTCTGCCTCTCTCAAACATTCTATCAAACACTTCAAGGACTACCGCTTATGCATTTAATTAACCATTTTCCGTATGGTTTCTTGATTAATACTATTAGATTTTAATTCACTAAACGGTCCAAAAAGTCAAGTTTAGATCCAAGAAAATGACTCAAGATACTAAGGATCACATATCGCTTTCAATTATACAACCCTTAGCAAAATAAAGAATTCACTCGTGGCAAAGAAAAAATCTAATATTTTCATTACTTTGAACAGAAATTCAAAACAAAAACTCAATAAAACACAAGAATCAAGAGAATATCAAATTCATACAAATTAGTAGCAAAACTAAAGGAAAATAGAAGAGATATAGCAGAGCATCAAACTCCGAAATCGAAATTATCATGTTTTTCAGATATTCAACAATCCATTAGGCGTAATCCTTACTATTGCAACACTCTCACCCTTGGTCAGCTCCCCCACTTAGCTTTCAATGTCTCCTACGCCTCACGACGCTTGCATGCAAACTACAATTTATCTCGCAATTATATATGGAGCCCACCGGTTAGCTGCGACTCAAACAAATATGAAACTAAAGACATGTTCGGGGTTGTAAATTTTTTTTGGCCCCAACTAAAATAATGTCCTTATAAGACACTTTTCAGAGTGAGAGCAGTACTCGGCCGTAGATAAGTAAGGATTAACATAACCCCATTCATCAGAAGAAAACAATGTCGAGGAAAGCAATGGGAACTTCAACATAATCAAAGAAGGTGAATATTTGGGGCTTCTCCAAAGGAATTTTAATGATGTAATTGATTATCAGAGCCTCCTGCCTCGGGCACGAAAGTTCATTGGGAACCCGCATCCTCTGTAAGGCCGGTATGAACTTCTAAATAGTGAATGGTCTTTCTATAGAGTGATCCTTCCAATCCAAATCATGAGAATACTCTCATAACAAGCTTACGATGGCAGATGTATAACTAGCGTATGTATTTTTCGACCGTTTAAGGGGCATTCATCAGCCATGCGCTTGAATTCAAATGGAGAAAAGTTCTAGCCAAGAAATCTACTCAAAGCACAAAAAGATCTCAAGGCCATACTAGAAAACAAAGGATAGATTTCAAGTATAGGGAAGCTATTTCATATAAGGAGAGGGGAATTTCCAAGAGTTTATTCTCGAGAAAAAAGAGTTATTGGAAAATTTAATGAAGAAACCATTGAGAAGCAAGAGCTATTTAGAAGATGGCATAAAATTTGGGTGGTAGATGTAGTCTCATTCCTTGAAGATATATCCGTAGTGTCTTTAACAGCACCGGGACATTGATAAGAGAAGATACGTATGAAGTTCCGCAGCTGCTTTCCCCGCCAAATCTTTATATGCTTTATCAATAGTTGTTTTTTGTCATTTTTCTCAGTAGACCATTCAAGAACAATTCATTCCATTGTTTAAAAAAAAAAAAATTGCAGAAAAATGACCATACCTAGGATTACAATATCAAAAACAATAATGATATTCTCTAAACTTCATTTCTCAATTCAAAGAAGACATTGTTATATAAACAAATAACATTACAATATTCAACAAGGAAAAAGAACATAATGTGTCATCAAAAGGACATCAATGGTTGAAGGATCAATCTTATCAAAGTATGGCAAAGCAGCCATGCCTGAGTATGCGGGATGAATTTCCACTACCAAACTATCACCATGCAATATGACCAAATAGAAACAAACAAATTAAAAACCCAATGTCAAAAATTGAAGTAAAAACTAGCACCAAAATAAAAGCACAATGCATTATGGTATATCAATATGGTTTTCCTTATAGGACATAGACACAGATCCAATTCAATTTCATTTCCAGCCCTAGAGGGGTAATAATCAAGAGAGAGGAGCCAAGGAAAACCAAAAACAAGTAAGTTTTTAATGGTGGGAAAGTTGGATTTTTATGTTTTTCATACCTAATGATTTGATTTTCTTGTATGGATGTTAAATTAGTGGCATTTAGGGTTGAATGATGATGATTTTGAGATAAATTGAGAAAGCCATGATTAGATTAGGGTTTTGACAAATCAAGGGAGTAATGGTTAGGTTTGATAAATGCATTGTGTATGATATGTTGAAATTGGTTAGGGATTTATGAAATTGAGGTATAATGCATGGGAATTGGTTAGAAAAGAAATGAATTGAGGGCATAAAGACTGTGTTAAAGTAAAGGGAATGCTGTAAAATTTCTGTAAAACCCCTGTTTGTATTTTGGCTATAGATTACGTTAGAATCATCCAAATGAATTGGTTCCAATTGGTAAAGAATCATAAGAGATAGGGCTACAAATGTATAGAAGGGACTAAGAGCCAAATGTAGCTTCATACCAAATACGGATGGTAAGGTGAGCTCGTGTAACTCACTGATTTGCTATGTTTTGGGTATGGTTGTAGTGTTTTGCCATAAGTGGAGTTGCACTCATCCAAATTGAGTGATTTAAAATTCTGGGTAAATAGAGACTTCTAGGGAAAATTATCTGAAGGAAGTTCATGCAAATTGTAACCTTAAAGTGCCCAGAAAATTTGTCTTTTCAAAGTGGAGCTATGTGCAGATTCTGTTCTGCCATATCTAGATGTAAAACACAATAACTTGTGTTATGTGGTTGAGGGTTTAGAGAAGGAATTTAAATTGAAAATTTAAAGAGATGTAAATTGATATATCAAGAACTGATCTGAGAGTTTCATAAATTTTGAAGACCGTTTGAATAATATTTGAGCCATAAAGTCTATAGAGTATTGTTGGAAAGAGGTTGGCCAAAATGAATGAGTTTTTAGTGCTTAAGGGTAATTTGTTCATTTGGCTTTAAATGAATGTGTATGGTGGATTGAAATGGAAGTTATGATTAATGTATAGTTGTGATTTTCTTGAAAAAGGTGAAAAAGACTATCGGACGGGAAACGGAATTAATGGAAGCAAGCTGGATGAAGCGGTGAACTGTGAGTGAAAATGATATTTTGAAAAATTGAGTTTTTAAAAGTGAATGATTTTAATGTTAAACTGAAAGTTTATTGGAAATGTTTATGGAATTGTTAAGGCATATGGAAATGTTTTATCTTGCATCAATATATATATTTATATGTATATGAAATGTATGCATATGTTAAAGTATCATGAAAGTTTAAATGTGTAAAGAATGCATATGTGTTTTAAGGATAAAGTAAATGATTTAAAAGTATTTATAAATGTATTTTGAAGAAATGTTTTACTGATGGTTACCCTAAACCCCTATGACTGTTATGACTGATATCGGCCGAGGTACCTTAAGCGTGTAAGGATTTAGAGGGTAAAGTTATAGGTTACTAACTGAGGGAGGGAATTAGGTGTCTAGAGTAATATCCTTACACGTGATAAGGTGCTATGATTGGAACCCTATGCAAAGCGTGAGTTTCTCCGCAGCATAGTGGTTATGACTGGAATGTGATTGTCCCTCACCGTCAGTACCCGGAAACTGTTCGGTGTGTTTATTCCCCTGGGTTCCATCAGAAAGAAAGAAAGAAAGAAAGAAAGAAAGAAAGAAAGAAAGTTTAAGGCATAAATGTTTAAGGCATAAATTGATTTTAATGGTACAAGTATTTAATTGTATAACCGATTTTAATTCAGATAATGTATTATTGCTTTGATATACTCGAAATGTTATTTAATGAAAATGTATGTTCACTGGGCTCCTTAGCCTATTCTTTTCCCTATGTTTCAAAACATTTTCGGGGACTCGAGATAGGTGCAGTACAGTAGCGCCCCGGCGGTGCTGAGTCGAGCCATCAAGGAGACGACACCTGTGATTTCATTGTATATATAATTTTCCATACTGTATATGTTGGACATTTTGTTATGGATATGTATAAGTATAAAGTTGAAAAGGAACTACGTGGGCTTTGATCCTCACTGGACGAGGTACGAGGCGGTCGGCTTAAGTCCTACCAAGCCCAAGCTTTGATAAAATAAATGCATGGATTTGAAGAAGTTTCAAATGTTTGGCTGAATGAAATAAATAAATGTATATATGTATATATTGTGTTTGATTTGGTTGTGGACGAGGAGTCTTAAACGGAAGTTGGGAAGTTGAGGATGGAAAGATTAGAAGTGTTTTTAAATGTTTCGCAGTTTTGTAAATTTGGGAAAGTCCGAAAACAGAGGAACTCGGCCAATTTTTCGAAAAATACAAGTGTTTGAAAACAAAAGAAAAGAAAAAGAAAAAAATTTATCACTTCGCCTCCGCATTATTTTCTAAAGATATGTTATGATTGTAAGGGTTCGCCTCCATGGATTTTATTTTGACTGTTTTAAGGGAAAAGTTTCTATATCCATTGAGTGTACCGGGAGGTCCCCGGTTCATGAGGTTAATCCGGGTCGGATCCTTCAACGTGTACAGAGCCACTCGCTTTCGGAAATGTTATAAAGATTTGAAAATTTTATGTTCATATGATTGTTTTAATGTTTTATTTTAAAATTTCATAAATTTTATTTATGTGATTTAAAATCATATATGCATTACATGACATATGAAATTTTGAGTTCACGTAAAAACGCGTCGGCTTATGGCCGACTCGCTACCCAGAGAGCTCGAGGCATTAGTACCACCACCAAATACCGAGGTTTCATTTATAGGGAAATAATACTAGATCTTTTGAGTTGAAGGTCTAGACAAAAGGAGTCTTGGACTTTAATTTCAAAGATTACATCTGAGGATAGGAGAATAGTGTCAAGTGAAAAGATCATAAAAGTTGGAAAAGAAATTGTAGGCATGTAGAAGAGTCCCACTCATCAATACCTTTTAGGAGGAATATTAATGTAATGTAAATCAGACTGTCCAAATGGGAGTCTATTCGTTGGAATGAAAATCAAGTTACTACTTCAACATGGAAATGATAATGTTCTTACTCAAGCCAGAACGGGATGAGCAATTAGAGGACATGGGGAGATCGATATTTCGAGAATCAGTGTCGGATGATTGTTGAGAAAAAAAGTAGACGAAGAAGACGATTCTAATGATAGATTAACATATAAAATGGCTGATCTTATACATAATCGTACAATCAATTGTAGGATATGAGGTCCTTATTCCAAGAAATGCCACAAGTTATGTATCAAGAGAAGTTAGTCATGTATCATTGCTTGAAAAGTTGAATCCGATGATAAAAGATAAAATGGAAAAAAACCAAAAAGGTCCATATCACGGCTTGAAGAGGTTTGCTGTAGGTTTTAGTCCAGAGATTTGGACCACAATAGCGTCGACAGTCCACACACAGTACGGCCAGGTAGTAGAGGCCGCAATTAGGGATGAGAGGAGCATGGGTTTGAAATCCTGTGCTACGCGCAAAGTCAAGGGACAGAACGGCGGGTCATGGGTTTAGGGAGGTTCTAGTAAGCAATTAGGATTTTATGGATTATTTATCTAAACCTTCAATGGAGTTACATTAAGGCTTTAGTTAGTAAATTGATATAATTCTAGGTTGATTTGCTAAGAAATTGAAAAGAAAGAATGATATTATAAGGATTGTCAATTTAGGTAAACTTTGGATGTTAATAAAAGCTGATATTGTTTGATTGGTTTTAATTGATTTAATGACATTACTTGAAATGTCAAGGAATTAATGGAACAAGTTCATAGAAAAATGAGATGAGAGGGTTAGGCCAAGAAAGGGTTTAATTGGAAATGCATTGGGTTGATTTAGTTTAAGTAAATCAACGACATGGATGAATTATCAAAACAATTTGTTGAGTTAAAACCGGAAGAAATTGAAGAAATAATTATGAATGTGTGACATGTTCGACGGACCACCCTAGAGAAGTATGGAAAAGTTGAGTTTCCATTTAATCAATTGAAGTGATTACATGCCTAATGAAATGTGTTAGAATTAATGTTTTAAGAAGAAGAATTGATTAAGATATAAATGAAATTTTGCTAAGTGAAGGGCATTATGGGTTTTTCACTTTAAGGATGCTAATGGCTTGATGTAAGGCTTGCAAATATGTTGTCATGAGCCTTGATTTAATTGGAAGTGAATTGGATAAGTTGAGACTTCATGATGAGGATGTTCCCAAGACAACATTCAGAACACGGTACGGGCATTTTGAGTTTCTAGTCATGCCATTTGGACTTACGAATGCCCCAGCCGCTTTTATGGATCTCATGAATAGGATTTTCCGGCCTTACTTAGATCAGTTTGTTATCGTGTTTATTGACGATATACTGATCTATTCAGGCAGTGGAGAAGAACATGCAGAGCACTTGAGGATAATTCTGCAAACATTGCGGGAACATCGGTTATATGCTAAACTCAGGAAGTGTCCGCTTTCTGCTCTGATAGTGTCGCCTTTAGACACATAGTTTCGCAGAGGGAATCTCGGGACCCAATGTGTATGTCGAGGCTTGAGTACCGAATTGGAAACCTCTCATTTGAGTGTTACGTAGATAAGGAGTTTTTCGGGTTTGTAGGTATTACCAGAAGTTCGAGGGATTTTCACATAGCCGACCTTCATCAGACTGACAAAGAAATGAGGAACCGTTTTTATGGTCAGAGGCTTGTCAGCAGAGTTTCGATGAATTGAAAAGGAGATTGACCCGCTCCTTACACTTCCATCAAAGGTGATGGCTTTGCAAAGGTGCATTAGTATACCCTAGCGTAGTCCGGTTGTGTATTAATGCAGACGACAGTGATCGCATATGCTTCTATGCAATTGGAGAAGCATGAACAGAATTATCCTACACACTACCGAGCCAGCACTGTGAGACATTTGGCTCATGGATATGGAGGCATTACTTACATGGAGTGCCCTGTAGGATTTTTACAGATCATAAGAGCTTGTAGTATCTGCTACGTTGGTGGCGAACCCAACATGATTGCAGGGAGTATGGATTGAACTCGATCAAGTATCAGAACGTATCTATCAATATCCCGAAAGGCAATCGTGGTAAATGCTCTTAGTAGAAGAACCATGAGTTCCCTATCGCACTTGAGGGCCGTGCATCTTCCTCGACTAATAGAATTGAGGTCCTTGGGTGTGAGACTAGAACTGACAGATTCAGGAACATTGTTAGCCACATTTCAGGTATGTCCTGTAGTGATAGACAGGATTAGAGAGTCATTCGTAGATCCAACATGATAGTGCAATTAGGTATAATAAATGGGAGTGATTAGAGGAAGAAAATGGGAAGAATAAATGGAACATGGTTTGTGCATAATTCGCTAAATGGAAATGAGGTCAAGGGTAGTTTAGTAATTTCATTATTCGCATGTGAACTTAGTTATCTCACTCGCTTGGTCCAAATTATTAATGCCCTTGGATTAAATTGCACTTCAAGATACTTTTCATCCATAGATCTGAGTACCCATATGAGAGACTATAGATTTGGGGAGGATATGCCAGGTGGCATGTGTTATGGAGTTTAAAGGAAGCTGGGACACCCATCTACCCCTGAGGGAGTTTGCATACTATAACAGTAATCATGCCAGTATTGGTATGGCCCCTTATGAGGCTCTTTATGGACTAAAATAGTTTAAAATCTCCAAGATGTTAGGACGATAGAGGTGAAAGGAAATTAGTAGGTCTAAATCAAGCCCAAGTGACTTGTGATGCGTCATGTTGAAGGAATGTATTGAAATTGCACAAAACCGACAGTAGTGCTATGCGATAACCGAGGGACCTAGAGTTCAGCTAGGATATGTGGTATTTTCAGGATTTCCCATGGAAGGGCGTACTAAGACTGGGAAACGCGAAAGCCGAGTCCACGATATATATCGGGCCATACAGATTGTTGAGAGGATTGGAGAGGGTATACTGATTGAGTTGCGATCCGACCTCGACGATTCAATGGTATGTTTTCCATGTTTCTATGCTTCGCAAGTACATACTGCACCCTTCATGTATCGACAGAGCAACCAACTGAAATACAGAGAATTTGACATACGAAGAGGAACCGCATCCTCGACCGCCGAGAGCAAGTTCTCACAGAATAAGACTATTCTACCGGTGAAGGTATTGTGGAGGAGTCATACGGTAGATGGGTTACATGGGAGTACGAGGAGCGTATGAAGAGGCATTATTCCATCTCTTTGATGCAGTATTTAATGTTTTAATTTTCGAGGATCGAAATTTTTATAAGGAGGGGTGATTGTAAAACCCCAACCTGATTGAATGTTATAATAGTAGTTTTGAATTGATTAGAGGTCCAATGATAGAAACGAGGGTAGATTAGAATTTAGAATGCTCCTGACGCCATTCGACATGAAGGAATTTTCGAAATTGTAAATCGAATGCCCTAAGGAATAATGATTTTCTTATTATATCCGAATGGAGGAGTTTGGTGTGCTGAATTTGTAAGAAATTTCAGTTCCTATGACTTTGAACTCGATATTTAGAAGAGAATAGGAGATTTAAGTGAATAGTGATTTCCTGACCGAAAATTTGGGGCTCGCGCTGAAATTTTTCTAAATTAAATGAAAATACGAAAATGTCCGTAATATATCATAAAGACTAACGGAACTAAATAAAGTGGAACGGGTCCGCTTGGATAGTTTTTAAAAGGAACCGAACGTAATCCGACACACGCTTATCGTCTCGAATTTCCGATTTTTAATGATTTTAAACTGATTTGATTCTTTGAGCCTGGAATCCACTGTGAAGGATTTAATTTGAATAATTCATGGTTAATTTGAAGTTTAGACGACCATAGAATATTTTTGACATTTAATCGGTATAAAAGCAAAGATAAGCGTGAAAACCGAGATAAAAGTCGCTATAAGGAGATATTTCATTATGAGAGCCAATTAAAACTTTTCTAATGACTAAGTTATGAATAAAATAATAGGTTAATGGATTTGTGATTCATTAATGGACCAATGAGCTATTTTGTCTAAAGGTAATTTTTGCAAGTATGAAAGGGCAATTTTGGAAGAGTTTCAAATATAATTTAAGAGGTTAAGTTGTCTCAAAAGGAGGAGAACCTGTAGGAGAGAAAGGAGAGGGAAAGAAAAGAGAGAAAAGAAAGGAGAGAAAGGGGAAGCAAGAAGAAAAGTGGAAGGGCCAAGTATGAGATGTGATTTTTTCTCCCTATCCGAAGCTCTTCAAGTGATCTACAAGTGGAATCAAGAGAGAGGAGCCACAAAACCAAAACAAGTAAGTTTTTAATGGTGGTTGGATTTTTGTATGTTTTTCATACCTAATGATTTGATTTTCTTGTATGGATGTTAAATTAGTGGCATTTAGGGTTGAATGATGATGTTTTGAGATAATTGAGAAAGCCATGGATTAGATTAGGTTTCACAAATCATGAGTAATGGTTAGGGTTTGATAATGCATTGTGTATGATATGTTGAAATTGGTTAGGATTTATGAAATTGGTGTATAATGCATGGGAATTGGTTAGAAAAGAAATGAATTGAGGCATAAAGATCATGTTGTAAAGTAAAGGGAATGCTGTAAAATTTCTGTAAACCCCTGCTTGTATTTTGGCTATAGATTACGTTAGAATCATCCAAATGAATTGGTTCCCAATTGGTAAAGAATCATAAGAGATAGGGCTACAAATGTATAGAAGGGACTAAGAGCCAAATGTAGCTCTAAGGCCTCTAAATACGGACTGGTAAAGGTGAGCTCGTGTAACTCACTGATTTGGCTATGTTTTGGGTATGGTTGTAGTGTTTTGGCCATAAGTGGAGCTGCACTATCCAAATTGAGGATTTAAAATTCTGGGTAAAATAGACTTCTAGGGAAAAATTTATCTGAATAGTTCATAAATTGTAAATCTTAAAAGTGCCCAGAAAATTTGTCAAAGTGAGCCATGTGCAGATTCGTTCTTGCCATCTAGATGTAAACACAATAACTTGTGTTATGTGGTTGAGGGCTTTAGAGAAGGGAATTTTTAAATTGAAAATTCAAAGAGATGTAAATTGATATATCAAGAACTGATCTGGAGAGTTTCATAAATTTTGAAGACCGTTTGAATAATATTTGAGCCATAAAGTCTATAGAGTATTGTTGGAAAGAGGTTGGGCCAAAATGAATGAGTTTTAGTGCTTAAGGGCAATTTGTTCATTTGGCTTTAAATGAATGTGTATGGTGGATTGAAATGGAAGCAGGATTAATGTATAGTTGCGGATTTTCTTGAAAAAGGTGAAAAGACTATCTGGACGGAAACGGAATTAGTTTCGAAGCAAGCGGATTGAGCTGAACTCGTGAGTGAAAATGATATTTTGAAAATTGGAAGCTTTAAAGTGAATGATTTTAATGTTAAACTGGTTTATTGAAATGTTTATGGGAATTGTTAAGGCATATGGAAATGTTTTATCTGCATCAATATATATATTTATATGTATATGAAACAGGTATGCATATGTTAAAGTATCATGAAAGTTTAAAATGTGTAAAGAATGCATATGTGTTTTAATGATAAAGTAAATGATTTAAAAGTATTTATAAATGTATTTTGAAGAAATGTTTTACTGATGGTTACCCTAAACCCCCTATGATTGTTATGACTGATATCGGCCGAGGTACCTTAAGCGTGCAAGGATTTAGAGGGTAAAGTTATAGGTTACTAACTGAGGGAGGGAATTAGGTGTCTAGAGTAATATCCTTACACGTGATAAGGTGCTATGACTGGAACCCTATGCAAAGCGTGAGCCCAGCCGTAGTGGTTATGACCGGAATGTGACTGTCTCCTCACCGTGCATCTGGAACCGTTTCCGGTGTGTTTATTCCCCCGGGGTTCCATCAGAAAGAAAGAAAGAAAGAAAGAAAGAAAGAAAGAAAGAAAGTTTAAGGCATAAAATGCTTAAGGTATAAATTGATTTTAATGGTACAAGTATTTAATTGTATAAACCGATTTTAATCGATACGTATTATTGCTTGATATATACTCAAAATGTTATTTTAATGAAAATGTACACCTCACTGGGCTCCTTAGCTCATTCTTTCCCCTATGTTTCAAAAACATTTTCAGACCTCGAGATAGGTGCACAGTAGAGCCGCCCCCTAAGGTGTGCTGAGTCGAGCCATCAAGAGACACACTCGTGATTTCATTGTATATATAATTTTCCATAATCAGATATGTTGGACATTTGTTATGATATATGTATAAGTATAAAGTTGGAAAAGGAACTACGTAATTGATCCTCGCTGGACGAGGTACGTAGGCGGTCGGTTTAAGTCCTAATAAGCCTGCTTTTGATAAAAGGTAATGGCTGGATTTGAAGAAGTTTCAAATGTTTTGATGAATGAAATAAATAAATGTATATATGTATATATTGTGTTTGATTTGGTTGTGGACGAGGTGTCCTAAAACGGAAGTTGAGAAGTTGAGGATGGAAAGATTAGAAGTGTTTTTAAATGTTTTCGCAGGTTTTGTAAATTTGGGAAAGTCCGAAAATCAGAGGAAACTCTGGCCAATTTTTCTGAAAAAAATACAAGTGTTTGAAAAACAAAAGAAAAGAAAAGAAAAAAAAAATTTATCACTTCGCTTCCGCATTATTTTCTAAAGATATGTTAAGGATTGTAAAGGGGTTCGCTCCATGGATTTTATTTGACTGTTTTAAGGAAAAGTTTCTATATCCATCGAGTGCCGAGGTCCCCGTTCATGAGGTTAACCGGTCGGATCCTTCAACGATCCTTCCAATCCAAATTTACGTAGAATACTTATAACAATGTGCTTATGTATGGTAGATAAGTAACTAGTGATGTATTTTCGACCGCTTCAAGGGCATTCATCGCCCATGCGCTTTTGAATTCAAATGGAGAAAAGTTCTACCAAGAAATCTACTAAAGCACAAAGATCTCAAGGCCATACTAGAAAACAAAGGATAGATTTCAAGTATAGGAAGCCATTTCATATAAGGAGAGGAATTTCCAAGAGTTTATTCCTTGAGAAAAAGAAATATTGAAAATTTAATGAAGAAACCATTGAGTGTGCTGTAAGAGCTATTTAGAAGATGGCATAAAATTTGGGTGGTAGATGTAGTCTCATTCCTTTGAAGATATATATCCGTAGTGCCCTAGCACCAGATATTGATAAGAGAAGATACAGATGAAGTTCGCAGTCAGTTTCACAAATCTTTATATGCTTTAGCAATAGTTGTTTTTTGTCATTTTTCTCGTGACCATTCAAGAACAATTCATTCCATTGTTTAAAAAAAAAAATTGCGTAAAAATGACCATACCTAGATTACAATATCAAAAAACAATAATGATATTTTAAACTTCATTTCAGCAATGGTTGAAGGATCAATCTTATCAAAGTATGGCAAAGCAAATGATGCCTGAGTGCATACGCTGGATGAATCTGCTACCAAACTACTCATAGAACACATGACCAAAAATAGAAACAAACAAATTAAAAACCCAATGTTGAAAATGGAAGTAAAAACTATAAACTGCACAAGTACAATGATTATGGTATATCAATATGGTTTTCCTTTATAGGACATGTAGACACAGAACGACCCAATTTCATTTCCAAAATTCCTGCAGGGTAATAATCACTGGTCTCCTTCTCGTTAACGTGGTATCCGATCTTTCAAAGATTGTGGTGGCCCCGTGGAAGCCATTCTTCACCCGAACAATGCTCGACCCCTTCCAATTAACACCTAAAAAGATTTAAAAATAATCTGCTTCATCATAAAATAATACCGAAAACAAATACATTCCAGCAGACATTTTGTCATGGCAACTCCAGTTATTTTGGTGATTATCTAAACCTGGGAAAAATAAAATTTTGACTTTCAGCAAAATGATTCTGTACAGGTTGAAATTTACATTTTCGTGAGAAAATCTTCACTCGAAATGACCTAGCTCCCGAATTGAAGCTCAAAATTCAAAATCCAACCGTGAAAGCACATGAGCTCGATTAGAAAAATTAACCAAAAATTTAAAATCATCAAGCTCCCAAATCTCTCATCCCTTCGTAAAAACACAGCAAAACGCAAGATTCACTTCTTCATTTCCCTTCTCCCCTCACTTTTCTCACTAATCAAACACAACAACCTTACATACAAGGGAGAAGGAAGAGAAAGTGAGAGCAAAGAAACCCCCACAAACTATAAAAGATCGTAGTATGGATGCAATTACATGAGATTTTCAACTCCATTTCACACGAGTGTGTCGGGAACCAAAGAGAGGGGAAAGAAAAAACAAAAACTTTGGAACAAAGAAAGAAAATACGTAAAAAGCTTCGAGAGGGTTAGAGAGCTTAATAAAGGTGGCGCTGATTGGAGTGGGACTTTAATCCGCAGAGGAAGAAAAAGTGAGCTGAAAACCCTAATTTTAGAATAATTTAAAAAATTATTTTTAATTTTTAAAAATAAATAAAATAAGACGCGCACTATAAATGCGCTTAAGTGCTAACTGCCTTAAATTTTTCTATATTTAAATATAATTATCACTAAATACATTTTTCGCCATAAATAATACTTAAACAATTTTGAATGGTATTTTTTCCTTCACTTTTTTTCCTTTACTTATTTTTCTTAACGCCTTAAAATTTATAAGAATAAAAATATCAATAAAAACAATGAATATGGTAGAAAATATATAAAGAGACTCAAAAAAATGGTGTTACTTTTTTTTTTTATAATTAAACACATTAATTACAATGTAGTAAATTGTCCACACTGGAATTCAAGCTCGGGACACCTCTCCCTCATGTCTTACCTATTTAAATGTTGAACGGTTTACCATGTGAGTTAGGTATGATGGGCTGGTGTTAAAATCTTAATATTTTTAATATATGATGATTCCAAAAGGGAAAGTGAATTGAGAAAAATAAAAATTACATATTTGAATAAATAAAATGTAAATTTTTAAGGTTTTTAAGGAATTTAAAAATTATTATGTGTTTATTAAGATTGCTAATTTAGTATATAAGTGTAGTAATACCAAAAAATATTATTCTTCACTTAATTTAACTTCTTTAACAAATTGACAACTTAACAACATCATGCAATACTTTCTCAAACATTAAAGAAAATGAGTTTTTAGAAGTTTCTCAAGCTTCCATTTGCCCAAAGAGGTGTTATTTAATATCATGGAAACTTGATATTAACATTGTAACATCATCGAAAAAGGTTTTCATTTGGAACTTATTTTCCATACAAACAAACAAACATACATACATACATATTACAACAAGAATTACATCCGAAATGTAGGTGTCTTCTTCCTCTCAAGCATGAAAAGTATTCTCGCTTCGCATTTCACCTCAAGCTACCAAGATGTTTCATGCATTTTGTTCCGTCTGACTTTCATGATAAAAACCATTACTCACCTTGAAGGTTTGATGAGATAGTTATGTGGTTAGAGCATCGAAGATTAGTTGATGATCCAAGAACTTTACCACTTACGCCCTGAAAGCATTCGTGGACCGGCAATGTGGTTACTTTTTCCATCTTGTTCACCTCGATTGGGTACTGCGATCAAATGCCCCACATCTCTTTAGGTTCTTCACCGCATATGACCGCCGCTAGTTTTGGCAATGCCGCTCACTTCTTCATACATCTAGAGTCTCCGTTGGCAAAAACAATTCTCCCGAGAACGCCCAGTGCTCCGCCCGCAGTGACATCCTATAGCCATATACCCGTATCCAAATTACGTAAGATGAATATCAGATATGAATGCAAATGTTTTTGAAACAATATGAAACCAAAAAAAAAAAATTGATATGAAAGCAACTCCGCTGCGGATGAGTCTTCTTCCTTGACCATGTGTATGTTGGTTGATAAGCGCCATGGCAATCCCAAGATCCCTGAATCCATCCAAGGATCTCTCGTTAATATTAGAACACAACCCTTGAGAATGGTTGGAGTGGATGACATCCGTGAAGCCGCTTCACATTCCGAGGTTGATGGAGTTGCACACCATAAGTGGATTCAATTATGCAAATATCAGGGGAGAACTGCAGGATCTCAGCAGCACAAAGATGCCGATCTTCTTCGCAAGAATAGTCTCCAAAGTGTAAAGTACTAACACGCTGAATATCGCCTATAAACATGGCACTCCAAGGACGTGCCCAACTGCTTAACACCAAAATCGTATACCATTTGCTTCTAATGTCCGATGGAAATCAATAACCCGTTGTAAGATGAATTACTTCTATAGTTATACAGATGTTTTAAAATAACTCCGCATCCTTAGGCCTCAAGTACGAAGTACATGTCTGCGCTGTATGGACAATTTACACAAGTAGATGCAGCGGGGCTTCTCCGAAGGAATTTCGCTGATAGGATTTGATTGTAGCCTTCCGGGCCTGAAAGTACGAAAGTACATGTTCAATTGTGTGTATGGACACTTTATACAAAGATGCAAAGGTAGACCGCATCCCCATAGGAACCTTTAATCGTGAATGGTCTTTTCTATGTAGTGATCACCCAATCCGCCCATAGAATACTTTCATTACAATGCTTATGATGGTAGATAACCAACTAGTGACGTGCTTTCGACTGCTTTCAAGATATCTATCGCCCATGCCGTCTAATTCAAATGGAGAAAAGTTGGGCTCAAGAAAATCTACTCAAAGCACAAAAGATCTCAAGGCCATACTAGAAAACAGTGATAGATTTCAATTATAGGAAGCTATTTCATATGAAGAGAGGAATTTCCAAGAGTTTATTCCTTGAGAAAAAAGAAATATTGGAAAATTTAATGAAGAAACCATTGAGAAGCAAGAGCTATTCAGAAGATGGCATAAAAATTGGGTGGTAGATGTAGTCTCCTTTCTTTGAAGATATACCTGCAATGCTCCAAATAGCACCAGATATTGATAAGAGAAGATACAGATGAAGTTCTGTAGCTGTTTCTAGTCAAATCTATATATGCTTTAGCAATAGTGTTTTTGGTCATTTTTCTCGCTATCATCTAACGTTCATTCCATTGTTTCAAAAAAAAAAAAAAAAATTCGTATGAAAATGACTATACCTAGGATTGTACAATATCAAAACAATAATGATATTCTAAACTTCATTTCAATTCAAATAGACATTAAGTTATATAAACAAATAACATTGCAATATTCATCATGAAAAAGAACATACTGTCACCAAAAGGACATCAATGGTTGAAGGATCAATCTCATCAAAGTATGGCAAAGCAAACATGCCCGAGCATCGGGATGAATCTACAACAACCATCAACATAACATGACCAAAACAGTAAACAAACAAATTAAAACCCTATGTTGAAAAATGGAAGGAAAAAAACTAGCAACCAAAATAAAAGCACAATGCATTATGGTATACCAGTATGGTTTTCCCTTTATAGGACATGTAGACACAAGAATGACCCACTTCATTTCCAGCAACTACAGCTATCCGATCTCTCCAAAAACAGAGCAGATCGAAGATGATCAAGCCTCGGCGTAGAGACATAGTCATAGTCGCATCACAACCAATTTATTGGTCAATTATAAACCGAGACAAAGAAAAAAAAAGATTTTCGTCTAAATAAAATCAACTCATTCGGATAAAACAAAATACACATGGAGAAGTGAGGACCGGTCACCTAGTTTTGCCTCCATGACTGCCAGCTTCACCCAATGTAATCATGGAAAACTGGCCGATAGTGGTGGCCCTCAGATTTCGAGTGTTCTTTCAACTGCTGTATAGTCACGAGATCGGGATTGACACATGGTTATGCTAATGCTATCTTCACTCGCAACCACTACTTTCACCACCCACTTCATCCACGTGAGGTGAGGGCGCTTTGTCCATAACATCATTCAATGCCCAATGGTCAGCAAATAACGGTAATGAGGATGAGGATGAGGAGGATGCTGATGATAACAATGATGAGATGAGTTCACCAGGATGCCTTCCCATAATTACCTCCATTGTTACAACCCCAAAACTATAAACATCCGTTTTATTATCCACCTTCATTTTGTAAGCAAGTTCTGCAAATTAAGAAGATTACATCATGCTCTGCTCTGCTCTTCTAAGAAATTATAATAGTATAACTAACGCCCTAATTAAGAAAATGGTACCTGGAGCAGTATAACCAAAAGTTCCTGCAAATGAAGTCCAATTAGATGAGTCCGGCTTTATAAGCCTAGCCGTGCCGAAGTCGGAGACATGAGCTTCATATTCTTCGACCCAATGTAACATTGTTGCTGGTTATGTCTTAATGAATTACCGAGGAGCAATCATGGTGCATAAGATAAAGCTTTAGCCACCCCTTTCACAATGCTTAGCCTCACAATCCAATCAAGTTTTTCTCACGCTTCGTTGTTTAGAATGTTTCTCAAGCTCCTTTCATAAACTCAGCAAATCAAAAATGAGTTCTCAAAGAAATGAACTGAAGCCATAGTTTGACAATACTGCGATGCCTTATCCGGGTATTAGAAAGCATGAATCTCGCTTTTGAAAGCCTTCAACCGCCTTGGTTATTCCAATTCATCTTGATCTGATGAGTAGTGAAGCTTTTCACAAAGAACAGTCCTGGCCATTTGGCACCTCGCCTTGTAAATAAAGGCCATATCCTCCAAATATTCCCACACATCGTTTGGAACCGGGAATTGTCGGGCTTCCCGATGATGTGCTCATACAACAATTTCCCATCATGTCCCAATATTGTGAATAGATCTTTGACATCGGCGACTTCAAGTGTAGATTTGGTTGTTTTCTTCCTCAATTTTTGGACAAGAAAATAAATTCCAAAAATAAAAGCGAATAAGAACAATAGAGTGCTCACAATGAGGAGTAGTATGATCAAGACGGAAAAGTTCGTGGCCTTCTTCTGACTGCATGGCTTGAGATGAGTGACATTATTACCACAGAGACCTTTATTATTTCTAAATGCCTCAAATGGAGCGAAGGCTTTGATGTTGGGGAGAGGACCTTCCAACTGGTTGTAGGATATATCGTTGCATGTCAAAGCAATCGATCATCAAAAGTGTGTGGATGGTGCCGTAAAGCTGGTTAGCTGGAGAGATTCAACGCCTCCAAAATCGTAACTCTCCAAGGCCGGCGGAATCCTCCCGCCAACATATTTCTCGACTAAGATCAAGACTCCCAAGACGATGCATCTTTCCACTCTGGCCGGGAATGCTATCCACAAACGATTCCCACTAAGCAAAGGATCGATAATTTCAAAGAAGTTCCCCTATTTGTTTGGGAATTTGACCGCTAAGTTGTTCAATGCCAGTTAAGGGTTTGAACACTCCAGCCAATTTTTCCCAATTTCAAAGGAATGCTTCCCCGCAAGATCGTTGTTAGTTAGCAAATAATTCGAACAATAAGGCAACATACCTATTCTTTTGGGATCTTCCCACCAAAATGGTTTCCGAGGAAAGATCAAGTCGCTGTAATTGAGTGGCTCTCCGTCTGAAAGTGTATGGCACCGTAAATATTTGCCGAGATGTTCAAGTGTGTTAGTTTGTGGCACCGCCTCTACTTCTCGTAAAGCTCGCCATAAAATTCGTTACTACTTAGATCGAGATAATTCAGTTTGCGATACACCAAAACTTTCATTATGTCTCTCGTAAGTTGGTTTCTTCGCCGAACTCGAATAAGCTAGTGCAATTTTTCAAGCTCTTGGTATAGACCCGTGGAAATGGTTCCTCAAAGCGCGGAAATTTACAAGTGCTCTACCAAGGCAAATTCGCCCGGGTAGTTGGCCAATGAAGTTATTTTCATACAATTGCAAAAATTCCAAATGAGTGATATTATTCATTTCCAGAGGAAGGGCACCACTGAGTTTGTTGTGATTAAGGCCCAAAGAGGTTAAGCTGGACAAGTTTCCTATGGAAGCTGGTATTGAACCATTGAGATTGTTAAATGACAAATCAAGATCATTAAGAGATCTTAACAATCCAATTTCTTGAGGAATGGAACCTCGGGATAGTTTTGTTCGGGAGTGAAGATACAATGTGGTTAAATTCCCTGCTAACGGCGGAATGAGGTATTGGACCAAAGGAGATCGTTATCCGAATCAAGATCATTAAGAGATCTTAATAATCCAATTTCTTGAGAAATGGAACCAGATAGTTTGTTCGTTTGAAGATACAATGTGGTTAAATTCCTGCTACCTATGGAAGGAGGGATCGACCAAATGAGACCGTTAAATGATTAATTCAAGATCAAGTAAGAGATCTTAACAATCCAATTTGAGGAATAAACCAGATAGTTTGTTCGTATGAAGATACAATGTGGTTAAATTCCCTTGCCACTTATGGAAGGAGGGATTGACCAATGAGACTATTAATTCCTAAATCGTCTATTAAGAGATTTTAATATCTACCCCTCGAGGAATGGAACCAGAAAGTTTGTTCGCACTAAGGTACAATGTGGTTAAATTCTCAAGTTACCTATGGAAGGAGGGATTAGACCGAGACCGTTTAAATGACAATCTAAGATCGTTAAGAGATCTTAACAATCCAATTTCTTGAGGAATGGAACCAGAAAGCTCATTCTCATGAAGATGCAAAATAGTTAAGTTTTTCAAATTCCCTATAAAAGGAAGAATGGACCCTCTAAAATTATTAGAAGCCAAAGATAGAAAGCTAAGTGAAGTTAAAAAACCTATATCGTTTCGTGCATTACACCAAAGGAAATGATTAGAACCAAGATCAAGAATTGTGATTAGTTTGGAAATATTACCAATATTGGTTGGAATGGTTCCATGGAGAGAGTTGTTAGACAAATTAAGAGTAAGGAGGTTGGGGAGAGATGAAAATTTGAGATTTTGGAGTGTACCTTTCAAACCACAACTCAAGGTTTAACCTGAGACACTTCCCGACTTATGACAAGCCACCCGAACCAATATATGAATCGCGCCCAAACCAAGATGAGAGTAAAACTTGGGTTTGATTATCAAGGCTTACCTTCCATGTTAAAAGAGCGAGTGCTTCTTGATCTTGTTCAACTTTTGAAATAGTAATGGTAGGTGCAGAGGCGGAGGTGAAAATGACATGGAAGGATGATATTGAAGACAAAGGGAAAAGAAGAAATATGGAGCCAAGGAGTGGTGATGAGTCGAGAGAGCAGAGGACGTAAGGATATTGATGGGCCATTATTGAGCTGGTAGAGAGATAAAGCTATTACTGTGGGTGTACATGAGGAGAGGATGAAAGATTTATTTATAAACTTAAGTGTGATGCGACCCAGATTCCCATTGTTTGGTGTTTACATCTAACTACCTCATTCCACTACAATTAATGGAATTGAAAATATGTAATGTCAACTTCATAATTTTTTTATTTTCTTTTATCAAAAATAGTCCTATTTTTTTATAAAATTAAACACCCGCAATTACATAGAAAATAATTTAAAATATTACTTTTATTTTTTAATTAAAATAGACTATTGAAATTACATAGTAAATAGTTAAAAATATTCCTTTTTCACTCTTGCTCCATGCTCTTTCAAATAGAACATGTTTAAAATTAAGGATTGGCAATTTTTAAGTGAGGGCTCAATGTTGATAAGAAGTCCATTTAACAAACACTACTTGTACATATATGTTGTATATAGCAGAGCAGAGTGATATATATATAGTATATATATATATATATATATATATATATATATATATATATATATATATATATATATATATATAGTAAAGAGATTTAAGACTAACTGATCTCAAAGAAATTTGGAAGAAAAGATAAAGTCATGTCATACTCTTGGGAACTCTGCATATATTTAGTGCATGTGGAACAACTGCCTAATTGTTATCAAATATTAAATTTAAATTTATTATCAATTCAAAAACCTCACCAACCAAAGACTACTTCCATGCTCGACTCTCCTTTTAAAGCATGCCTAGCAAAGCCGCACGATCCTGATCTTATGTTTGCTTCTCAAAAATATAAAAAAGAAAGAAAAACTGCTATGTGTTAGGAAAATATGTTGGTATGATCTTAGGTAAAATTGTGCTACTTGTTCTCCGGCTTAACTGTATTGGCAAGAGGGTGTAACAAGGACGCCGTGTTGTCTTACAAGTTAGTGCATCAAATTGTGTGGACAAAACTTTTCATATTCAACACCAAATCCGATTTGAAGTAAATATTATGTAAAGCATTAAGCAACATTCGTATGGGGACAAATAAGGAAGACTTAAAGATAATGATTATAAATCAAACTAAGATTGATCACGTTTGGTAAGTTTTCTATGGGAGGCAAATATTCTATTATGATATTTATGGAATAAAATCTAAATAATAAAGGGATAATTGCAATAGTTAAGGGAACCTACAATAAACACATATTGAGATCATCTGCAAATCAAGAGGAATATTAAAAAGATTATGAAGCACCAAAATTATTGTTCACAAGCTTCACTAATAAACATTCCAGTCATGCATTTATAATTTAATCATGGGAGATAATCGTGTTCAATACTTTGCCCAAATCGCGAAAATCAAAAGAGGAAAATCTCTGCTTCCTTTCCGCCATGCTCGCTTTTGATGTCTCATTTTGGCTTCCAGAATCAATGCCATTACTTGAAGAAATATATTTAAATTTATCTTTTGATTCCCAAAATTTTGAGAGGGAAAAGGTAAGAGAAAGAAAAACATGAAGTAAAGGTAAAAGAAAGGAACTAAGAAAATAATAATTAACTTTATATATATTTTTATTCTTTATTTTCAAATCAAATTTATTTATTTTAACTTATCAATATAATAGAAACATATTATCTTCAAATATCTTCAAAAAATTTTACCACAATATAGCCACAAAAAGCGAGTTAACAAAAATGTTAAAGTAATTACTCATGTTTGACTTGTTTAAATTAGTTTTGCCTCAATTTGATAAGTATTGTCATCTTCTTAATAGAAAACAAAATAATTTGTCCCATTCACTCATTTGGTCTTTCCTCAATTTTTTTTTTTTTTTCAAAAAGGAAGTCAAATCCAATCATATTTAAAAACTTGTCAGCATAATTTGTACATTTATGACTTTTGTAGAATGCATGTGGTTTTTTATCTAGATCACTCAACTTCCAAAATATGAAAAATAACCTAAATAAAATACTGGCTCGACTCCATTTTAAAGTCTTTGCTCAACTTGATGTAGATATCAATTTTTCGGCACAAAAAAAAAAATCCTCCTAATTAATCTATTTTCAAGGCTTAACTTAATTCCAAAACATCTTTAAAAACTTTAATTTATGACTTCAATTACATATTAATTTCAATTATGATACATAATATGTCTATTGTAGAAAATTCATCATGTATTATCATGAAATCTTCACTAAGTATTCATTATATTAGTCACCAGTTGAACATCCTTATTTGATGTAGGGTGAAGGATACATTTATAGATGGACATCCATTCACAAATTATAAAATAAATGACTACAAATATATAAAGAGGGTGACAATAATGGCTATAAGTGATCCAACTGAAGTGGAGATAGATATATATCAAATATTAAATTGATTGTATACATATCAATTATATAGGAAATTTACTAAAAGATTAAATTTATACTATTATCGGGAATGAAAAATCTTTAATTAAATATTCATAATTAGTATTCCTTGTGAACCGCGCTAGTTTATGTTAATCAACTAAAAGAATCCAACAATAGATAGGATGCAATTTATTAAATTATAGTATTAAATATCTTATGAGAATTTTTCAAATGATTATGGCATCCTAGATAACCTTCTTTGTTAGAAAAGTAAAATTTATATAAAAATTGCATTTATTTTAAGGTATTCTAATAAGTGGCGGTGAGTAACATGTTTTCATATAAATAAGATAATGCTTGCATTTCCTAATAATAAATGTTGAATAGCTAAATAGATAAATGACAATTTAATCACTTCTAAGAAGCTTAGTTTTAATAGATATGACTTAATTTACTCCATTTTTTTTTTGGAAAATACAATATTTTAAAAATTGTAATACTAAAAAATTGTACTATTTCCAATGTTAAACCTTCAAAAAGGAATTTCTAAAAATAAAAGGTAAGTTCTTTTTTTTGTATGTATAAGGGTTGGGGTTTCTAAGAATGTAAGACATTGATAAGTGGTGTGAACTTCCTAATATCGAAAATAAACAAAGTAATTGTCTATACTTGAGAGACTTGAAATCATCTTTATAAAAACTTGTCCCATAGTTTTAACGTATATTCATGACTTTGATACGTAATGTCAACTTTTGAACAACAAAAATGACTTAATGAATTGCCTCACTAACCTATTTTAAAAGTCTTGCCGACTTGAACATCTAAAAGAAAAGCTAATTCCCATATTAACACTTCTATTCATGACTTTGATAGGTGGTGTCAACTTTTGAATAACAAAATGACTTCTAAATAATTGCCCCTACCCAACCCATTTCAAAAAGTTTTTGTTGGATTTGAAATCATCTTAAAAATAAAAAGCTTACCCCATATTAGCACTTAACAGCATTTTGATAGGTAGTGTCAATTTCATGCTCAACTAATTTTTAAAGTCTTTGCCCTGATTAACTACAAAAAAAGTCTTAAAGAAGCTTGACATGTAGTTTCACATGCATTATGACTTTGATAGGTGGTGTCAAAAAAGTCTTAAAGAAGCTTTTCATATAGTTTAGTTTCACACGCATTCATAACTTTGCTAGGTGGTGTCAACTTCATGTCAATTCATTTTAAAGTCTTTGTCTTAATTAGAACCTTCTTATTTCTTTCAAAGAGTAAGGCCCCGTTTAGTTCACAAAAAATTTTAACTCTATCCAAAATTCAGAATATGAAAATTTTCAATGTATTCTAATATTTAGTTTTCATTTTCAGAAAATACGTTTCGTACTTGAATTTGGTTGAAAATAAAGAATAAGAAAATCTGTTTTGTAAAACCATTTTTTGAAAATGAAGTTAATAAAAACAATGAAAACAAAGCTAAAATGCAGGTTGGCCATTCACAATCCTGCTTTCGTGGAGTCTGATGGCACAAAATCAAGTGGAAGACGAAGGGGAAGAAAAGAAGAAAATAGCCACAATCCCGTGTTTTCGCTTTTATCCCAATCTAGACTGAAACTGGTGGCTTAATGCACTTGGAAAACAAGAAAAACAAAGACAGAACGCTTTTCTAATTCATATATAAAATGTTGAAAATAATGAAATCATTTTCTTTGTTTTCAAATATTTTTTTTGTTTGATTCTCATAACTAAACGTGTTTTCCTTGTTTTCGAAAAGTTTGAATAGAGAAAACAGAAAATTTTCTACCTACTAAACAGGGCCTAAGGATCCGTTTGGTTCCTATTTTTGAAAACTATTTTTAAAAACACAAAACTAAAAATTGTTCTTATTATCTGAATTTATTGTTTTCTATGCCTCTTGTTTTCAAAAATTGGAATCAAATATATTCTCCTTGTTTTCTTTTTTTTCTTATTATTTTTTAGAATAGAAAACGCTTAAAAACATGAATCAAACATGCCCTAAGTGATTGAATCCTTGTTTTGATACCATTTAAATTATAAATTCCTTTTGAAAGTTGAAACTTGGTTTATAAATATGAGTACTATACTACTAATTAACACTCCTTCTTCACATGTAAACACAAGCAAGCCTATAGGGCCATAGCCAAACATTGGTGGCGAAGTGTTTTTTGATTCTAATGCCGGTGTTATTCAAATTTTCAAGATTATCGCTTTGTTTTTAAAATTTTCATGACTTTATTAGTCGAAATTTTTTAAAAGTTCTCAATAGAAAAGGGAAATATTTGACTTTTCTATTCGTAAAAGTCATTTTCCACAAAAAATAAGAAAAACTCAATACTATTCAATAAAAAGAAGAGCTAGCAATATACACTACTAGATGACAATCGGAGGATTTGGGACGGGCGGTCCCATCTCAATCTCTACTTTGTTTATTTTTTTTCTAATTCCCAAACTTATCTCACTTAAAAATTAACAGTATGGGCGAGATGAGAAAATTCCCAAACTCGCCCGCGAGCATTTTATTTTTGTTTTTATTTTTAAATTTTATTTTTTTATATTTGCTTTTTTTATTTTTATTATATTAAAATGGTTATTTTTCAAAAATAAAAATATTATGAATTTTTATAAATTATTTATTAAAAACACTATAATAATAATTATTATTTATATTAAAGTATAAAAAATAAAATAATAAAAATATTTTTAAATATAATCGGGGCGTGGGCTTATTATTATTATTGATATAGTATTTGATATTGCTTTCATTCGTCCGTTTCGCCCGTAAAATTGAAAATCTCGCCCTGAGTCATTGGCAACTTATCACCTTAAAATCGGGAAATTTCCGTTTGTCTCAGACCCGATCAAACTTGGGGTCACTAGATTTCATGAGACGAATTTAACGGCGCAACTAAGCTAAGTATTCGAGATCTAGAGAATTTTCTAAACTTCCCTGAACCCTTATGGCAATTTATTATTTTTATTAATATTTTGCCATTTTTGAAAATTTCTAATTTTCTCGGTTTTTACAGAGAGTAACAACACCTGAACTCGTATTGGATTTGAGAGAATAAACTCAAACTCATTAAAAACCCGATTAAAATTAAATTAAACATGTGTCATTAAGAGCGAAGCAGGACAAGAACCTAAAATAATATGTTTCGTTGTCATCCTTACTCACTACCTAATGTTATAAAAACAAACAACTTAATACTTAATGCTATTAAGTACTATTCAACATTAAGCTCAAAAAAAGTTCTATTCAGCATTAAGTGAAAAAAACAAACACAACCAAAGAAAATTAATCTTTTTAGGCTTATACAATCAATTAGGGAAACGAATATGCAAATCGAAATAAAGGGCGAACTAAATAATTATCTAACGCATGATCTAGGGGCCGATGACTAATATTTGCACACATAAAATACTGGGCAGATTCTAAGATATCTTTATTTCCAATTTTTTTATACCAAGCTATTATTATTCAAATTAATGGAAAATAGTTTTTTTAATAATTTATTTGAAGTTACTAAGACAATTCATTTAAAATAAATATGTAAAATCAAGGTGATTTTTTAGAGCAATAGGACTAGAATGATGTCGGCTGGCAATTTGGTATCAAAGTAGACTTTTTTTTTTTTTTTTTTTTTAGACTTAATTTTATTTTACTGTAATAGCTTTTTATTATTTCAAACATTTAGTAGCTTTCCAAAATTGAGTTGTGAAACTATTTCTTAAACATCATCGATGCTGCACTCCCAAATTGGTTTAAGTAGTCAGATCGCAAATTTGCCATTTGACCTAGATAGACTGAAAGCAAAATAAGCAAGATTATGGAGCTTAAGCTTCATTGAAGAAGAACAAACTAATTATGTTGACTAAGAAATATTGATTATTATAGAACTTTAACCTCAAAATTCAAAATTTATTACGAAGAAGTCGAAAATCTGGGAGAAAACCCGGGGAAGGAGGTAAGACGTATATGGTGTGGATCGGGCTTCACAACATTTTGGATCTAGCATTAGCATCAAACAATGTAACACAACCTGAGAAAAAAATTATTGTTCACATGCTTCACTAATAAAACATTCAGGTTATGCATTGATAATCATAATTTCTGGGGAGATAACTCATTTCAACAATATAATGCATTGAGCGTTACCACATATAAGGTACAAGAAAGAAAAAGTTGATGTATGTGATCCAGCTTGGAACTGAGGTAGATCAATGTTGAATATTTTCCTAAACTAAGCAAGCTAATTCAACTGACTAAAGTATCTTGATTGATATAGAACTTTAACCTCAAAATTCAGAATTAATAAGGAAGAAGTCTGAATACAGAGAAAACCCGGGTGGGAAGAGCACACAACAGGGATCGTCACAGCATTTTGGATCCGCTGGAATGCTACTCTCACCCTTTCCTTAAGGCCTCGCGCTCTCAACATTCTCCCACTAAGCATCAAGATGCCCCACATTTCCATCTACACTTATCACCAGTTTCCCATTCTCTCCAAACTTCACATCTCCCAACAGAGAAACAAGAAGTGCATGGACAACCTTTCTCGCTTTCTTACTGTTTTCTTCAGTTTTTGTGGCCTCTTCTGATTCAACAAATAATTTTGGGATTCACAACCGATGTTTAAAACTGTGAGCCACAACAAGAGTCGAAACCATGTCGCTAATAGGATCTCGACCAAAGAATGAATATGTCGACCACACACCGCTTAACCGCTCATGGACAATTTTAAAAGTCGACTCGTGATTCTTCTATCCGGGCAATGACTCCACACTCTCCAATATCCGTCAAATTTATGCTCCAATACACCAAAGGCACCAAAGCAGGCAGTAACTCTCCGGGAGAGCGGCTTTCGCGGGATAGTCATGAGAAGACATGAGATCATCTGCCATTATCCTGATAAGTGAACGTTTTCTACTAAGAAATCGCCAAGCGCTCAATCGACTTCAGTGGGTCTTTTCAAACACCTCTCTCGGGAGTTAAAATACATCCCAACCGATCGACGCTCTTTGGGAAATAATTTAGTGTTGCCGCCAAAGAAACTAGGTGATAAGACTCATTTAAGTAGAGAAAGATATGCAAAGGGACCCGCATGTCGAGGGAAGCAAAGAATACCATCTATTGAAAATTTTCCGGGGTTCATTGGATGATGGTTTTGTCAACGCCTTCCACGCATATTCCCAGGTATAACACATGCATTTTCTTATCGTGAGCACCATATTTCAAATGGTTGTCTTGGACAATCCACTCAAGACCACTTGACCTCCGCCATCACCACTTATGGACCTACATCGTTAAAATTCTCAATGCACTTCAGCAGATAGTCATGTATGTCCTGTAAACAAATATGCACCTTTTGCAAGGGGGAAGTATAATATATGGGATGTAATGGAGCTCGATGGTTAGACTAATTATTGGGCACGCCTAAAGCAAATGCGGATTAGAAACACCTACTTTGAGAAATGGTTGAGTGGATGACATCTGTGAAGTGCTTTTCTCTCACATTTCGAGGCTGATGGAGTTGCACACCATAAGTGGATTCAATTATGCAAATATCAGGGGAGAATTGTGGGATCTCAGCAGGACGAAGATGACGATCTTCTTCACGAGAATAGTCTCCAGTGTAAATTACTCGAACACCAGCAATATCAACCATAAACATGGCAGCTCCAGATATGCCTAAATCGTAACACCAAAATCGTATACCATTTACTTCCAAAGTCCGATGGAAATCAATAACCCGATGACTATGGATTTAATTATAGTTATGGGGAATATTAAATGAGATAATAAAATTAAAGAACATATCAAAGTCAATTGTTGTAAATGTTCAAACATTCTCGCAGAACAGTAGATTATATGTAACCAATATTTTCGCATATGAGAAATACACACACCATATGCTTTTTTTTTTTTTTCGTAACAAGTTTATATTTTATTAGATTAAAAGTTGGTGTAAATATGTTTGAAACTATAGTCGAATAATAACATAATGTCGTATGGAGCACCAAAAAGATCAATATTAGAAGTATAAATAATTAAATCTTAATGCACTAATTCTTGCTATATTAGTATTATTTGCCAAACCTCCCTATGTTGAAGACAAACCCAATTAATCTCATTGCACGTGAAGAATAAATTCCACATATGAAGATCTAAACAAGAATTTGCACTCGCAGAATCTATGATTCCATAAGAATGTCTATATAGAGATTTAAGTTTAAGAATGAGGTAGTAGATGTTTCGCAGTATTAATTCGAATAAGAGACCCGAGATAGAACATTATAGCAAACTGCAAATTTAAATAAACAGATCTAAGCTAATTAGTGATACATGGACCATTTCAGGCCTTCAAAAAAGGAAGTACAAGAGAAGGATGAGAAATCAAACAAATTGGTTATGTTGATCCCGTTCACTGCTCCAAACTAATTTTCCACACTGAATAAGGTACTCATTGAAACTTTAAAGATAACATTGACCAAAAATTTAGAACCATAAAATAAAAATATTAAAAGGCCCAAATCTAAGTCCCTTACAACCAATCAAGGAAACGGATGCATTTAGATTAGCTTCAAAATCAGTTCGGACAATGAGAGGAAATTAGAGGAAACTATTACTAGTCTCTAAAAAGGGGAGAATAAAACATACATCTAGAAACAAAATCAACTCACCTCACCGATCCATGGAGCGAAGAATGCCCTGTTCATCATACAACATATTCTAACTGAAACTTTGCTCACTTTCTCACATAATCAGATAAAAGCAACGTAGATAGCCTTGTTGCAAGTGTCATAACCGCCCTTTGAATGGGTCTAATGAACAAATTAAATATTTTAGCTTAATTTATAGGCAAAGTAATCGCATAAATTTTTAATTAAAATAGTGGTCAATCTTCTCTTAGAAATATGGAAGGGAGGCAATTATGGATTCAAGTGGAAAGCTGCACAGGAAATGCAACACATTACAGTGCAAGAAAGTGGAGAGTACATCTAAAAGTGGAATGGGTAGGCAATTTTATATGAGAGTAGAGTAGATAAATCAAAAAGGAAAACTGAAGATGAAAGTTCTCAAAAGTTTCAAGATTGAAAAATTCATTGATAAATGTATATGCATGATACTGAATGAAATGATCATAAGAGCATACGTTGCTACATACCACAAATTTAAGAGCACCGCCGTGAGATAAGTATGTGATTAACATAAACCCATTCACTGAGAAGAACAATGCTGAGGGAAAGCAAGAACTTCAATATAATCAAAGAAGGTGAACGATTGGGCTTCTCCAAAAGAATTAGCGATAGATTTGATTATTGTATTCTCGGGGCTCACAAGCACTAAAGTACATGTTCGAAAGTGTGTGTATGATTACCTTTATACAAACAGATGCAAATCCGGCTTCTCCAAAGGACTTCAAACGATAGATTTGATTATTGTAGCCTCTAGGCTCTCAAGTACGAAAGTACATGTTCAAGTGTGTGTAGGACACTTTACATGAGATAAAGGGGGTAGGTCCATTAACCTCGCATCCCCTAGAAGGCTTAAAAGGAACCCTCTAATCATGAATGGTTTTCTATAGAGTGATCATCAACCAGCCTACAGAATACTCTTATTACAATGCTTATGATGGTAGATAACTAACTAGTGATGTGCTTTCAACCGTTTCAAGAGCATTCACTGCATGCAAATGACCAAATGGAGATAGTCACAAGAAAATCTACTCAAAGCACAAAGATCTCAAGGCCGTGACCGAAACCAAAGTGATAGATTTCAACTATAGGAAGCTATTTCATATGAAGAGAGGAATTTCAAAGTTTATTCCCGAGAAAAAGAAATATTGGAAATTTAATGAAGAAACCATTGAGAAGCAAGAGCTATTCAGGTATGGCATAAAATTTTAGTGTTATAGTCTCATTCCCATAAAGATATATCCGCGCAAAGGTTCTAATAGCACAAGATATTGATAAGAGAAGATACTCGATAAAAAAAGATATTGATAAGAGAAGATGATATATTTATATGCTTTAGCAATAGTTGTTTTTGGTCATTTTTCAAGAGGACCATTCAGAACAATTCATTCCATTGTTTCAAAAAAAATTAAAAATGATCATACTTAGATTACAATATTTAAAACAATAATAATGATATTCTCTAAACTTCATTTCTCAATTCAGCGGATTACTAAGTTATAAAAAAAAATAACATTAGAAAAAGAACATACTGTGTCACCAAAAGGACATCAATGGTTGAAGGATCAATCTCATCAAAGTATGGCAAAGCAGCCATGCCCGAGTATGCTGGATGAATTCCACAGTCAAACTATCACCATAGAACATGAACAAACTTAAACAAACAAATTAAAAACCAAATGTTGAAATGGAAGTAGAAAAACTAGCAACCAAAAATAAAAGCACAATGCATTATGGTATACCAATATGGTTTTCCTTTATAGACATGTATTACCGTGAACGCCCACTTCATTTCCAGCTCCTAGAGGGGTAATAATCAGTTGGTCTCCTTCTCTTGTTAACGAGGTATCTGATCTTTTCAAAGATTGTGGTGGCCCTGTTGAAGCCATTCTTCAGCCGAACAATGCTCCAACCCCTTCAATTAACACCTAAAAAAAAGATTTAAAAATAATCATTCATCATAAAATAATACCCAAAACAAATACATTCCAAATATGGCAACTCCAAGATTTCGTGATTATCTAAGCCTCGGGAAAATAAAATTTTGACTTTCAGCAAAATGAATCAGACAGTTGAAATTTACATTTCGTGAGAAAAATCTTTCACTGTAAATGACCTAGCTCCCGAATTGAAGCTTAAAATTCAAAATCCAACCAGAGAAAGCACGGTTTGTTTTACGAAAATCTTAACTAATCAACACAACAACTTTACATACAAGGGAGGATGTGATCAAGTGTTGAGGTATGTATGTGATCCAGCTTGGAATTGAGGTAGATCAATGTTGAATATTTTCCTAAACTAAGAAAGCTAATTACACTGACTAAGAAATATTGATTGATATAGAATTTTAACCTCAAAATTCAGAATTATTCAGGAAGAAGTCGAAAATATAGAGAAAACCTGAGGGAAGGAGCTAAGACACAGATAGAGGGATTGGCTTCACAAAGATTTTGGATCCGCTGAATGCAACTCACGCTTCTAAGGCCTTCGCGCCTCGACATTCCCACTGCTTATCAAGATGCCCCACGATTTCCATCTACACTTATCACCGCTTCCCATTCTTCAAACTTCATATTCAAACAGAAACAAGAAGTGCATGGATAACCTTTTCTGCTTTCTTATTGTTTTCTTCCTCAGTTTTTGTGGCCTCTTCTGATTCAACTACTACCTTGGGGATCTCACGGCTGATGTTTAAAACCAGAGCCACAACAAAGTCAAGAACCATGTCGCTAATAGGATCCGATCTCCAGTGCAATGAAATATGCTTCTCTAACTCATACTTCATCACAACCGTTCATGGACACGAAAAGCTG